>APFE030562152.1:59536-81372 GCA_000404065.3 Pinus taeda
CAATACATAGTACAATACTCCTCACAAGTACTCAATACTATCTCCACATGCTACACACAAACTAGCTCAGATCTGAACAAGTCACGGGTTCAAATCTCCTCCATTGTTTGCCTGCCTCTACTGCGCAATCCAAGTTGAGAATAGATCAGATCCAAGTTTGAATCCCCTTGGCTTGTACTGCACAATCCTCATTGGCAATCTCGATCAATGATTGTGCAAATCTCATGCACAGCTATAGTCACAACTGATAGTAGTCTCACTCTTTCACCCACCTCTAACACTTGTCTCCACTGAATTGTCCATGCACTGAGTTAACTGATGTATTCTTTAGTTGATTTATGAGTTAATAATTAGTGAATTAATTAATAATTAATTCACACCACTCATCACTAGTGTGTTTGTCAGTTAGACTAAATACAACTAGTTCAACTAAGTTAAACTGAACACAACTCCATCAACTCCTCAATCAACTCCACCAAACTCAATCACTTGAGTTCTAACTGAAGTCCATCATGCAATAGCTCAACTAACCCATAGAAAAGGTGTATTTCCTTCTGGAAGTTGCATGTGCCACATCCGTAGCTCAAACTAAAGTGCTGCAAGAGGATAAGATAATGTTTATAGTCCAAATATTATTAAGAGCTAATAATATTCGATTGTTTTATTTTTTGACTGGAAATCTAAAAATAGACTCCGCCCATATGTCTAAAAATAGAGGTCCATCTATTTTTACCAACATGACCAATCATCCATAAATAGCATCCTGCAACTCATAGACCATGATCCATATTCTAAAAATAGACTTTGCGCCAAAAATAGCCTGCGGGCCCACTTAGTGAAGGCGACTTCTTTTCACTAAGCTCCATCATCTTGTTGCATTTTCAACAAAATGTAAAAGAGTGATGCAAACTTAAAAGAATCATATGCAGTCTGTGAAAACCCAATTAGCATGAATAAAACTCAATGGTCAAGCTATATGATTCAGAAAGGTTCGTCGTTAAAGCATAGTAAGCTTTGTGAACCCAAATCTTCCATAAGCGATAACTTAATAAAGGAGAAGCACAGTGGAGGATAAACAAGACACTTTGGCATTGATACAACCTTTGTTTTATTGAATTCTTTTTATTTTTGGCTAGGTACTGCAAGCTAATGTAAAACGGTTTGTGGAAAGACGCAAATAATATTAACAAGAAAAAAAGAGAAGCCAAAATGTAGGATTGTACCAACCACTACCAATTCCTAATAGGCTTTGGGACTTTGTTAGCATGGATTTTGTTTTGGGATTACCTGAAACACAAGGAGGTCATGATTATATTTTTGTCATGGATATGTTTTCTAAGATGACACATTGTATTTCTTATATAAGAATTATTGATGCAACCAATGTTGCAAATCTATTTTTTAAATAAATTATAAGATTGCATGGGTTTCCTAAAAGAATTCTATAAAATAGGGATATAATATTTGTAGGTCACTTTTGGAAAATCTTGTGGAAGAAGGCACTAATTTGAACTTAAGTTCAGCTTACCACCCACAAACAAATGGATAGAAAGATGTGATGAATATAATATTACGAAACATTTTGAGGAGTCTAGTGAATGAACATCCCAAACAGTGGGATCAAATACTTGATCAAGCTGAGTTTGCTTCCAATGACTCACTTAATATAAGTATAGGGATGAACCGATTCCAAATATTGTTTATTGGAATGCACCCCAGGGAGTGTATGAACTAAGAAATTTGGGAAAGGATGAACTCAAGAGTGTAGATGGTGAATATTTTGTAGTGAACATGCAAGAGTTGTAGGAAAGAGTCAAGAAACAATTGCAGGAGAATAACATCAAGCACAAATAGAGAGAAAACATGAAAAGAAGATAGTTAGACTTTAAAGATGGTGACCTAGTAAGGGCATACTTGAGAAAGGAGAGGTTTCGAGATATACAATGAACTTAAGCTCAAGAAAGTTGGTCCATCAAAAATTTTGAGAATTTTTTCTTCTAATTCTTATGAGTTGGAACTCCGTGAGGATATCAGAATATCACTAATTTTCAATGTAGCAGACCTTTACCCATTCAAGGAACTAGAAATTATTATAGCAAATTCACCTATAAGTGATGAAGACTAGACCAAAAAGTGGAAGAAGAAACTACCCAAAGTAACTTAAAAAGATGTTGAAGCAATATTTGGTCAAAGAGTAGTTAAGAAAACCAGAGGTAAAGAGTATCTTCAATATCTAGTTAAATGAAAATAACAACTAGTAGAAGATGCTACATGGATGACAATAATGAATATTACCAAGTGTGTCACAAGTGTTGAGAAGTTGATGAATAGCTCCCAAGAGTATGATGCAAGAGCATATACAAGTCAAGATCATTCTTGACCTCTTTGGGTCAAAACTCATTTACTAAGGGAGTTGGTTCCCTAATTTATTTATCAATGGAAGTAGGGTTCCCTAAGCCATTTAATTTGTAATATTTTTGTCATAGTTTAGAAGGAATCTATGTATTTAGAAGGGATGTTATGAAAATCATGTGTAATAGGGAAAACTAGCCAATTTAGGGAAATTAATAGAAGTTAGCTTTCGATTTTGTTGAATGTTGTTTACGAGAGACTTGATTTTATTCCCTATAATTAAATATATGAGGAAGAGATTATTGGGAACAAAGTGAGATAGAGAAGGCAAAGGCAAAGCTAGAGAGAGGAAAAGAAAGAGATTGTGCTAAAGAAGTGCAAAGAGGAGAGAGACCCTCAACAAAGTAGAGTTGAGCTCAAAAATTATAATTTCTTTGCAAATAAATGTCATATCTATTTGTGTATCATTGTATGTTTGAATGAATTTATATTGGTTAAATTTATATTAAGTTGTAGTATAGGATATGTACTTTTGTAGGTTAATGGGGCGAGCATAGAGTGGTGAGGTTTGAGTCTTAATGAACAACACTTAGCCAAATTTTGCTTTTCTAGGATTCTGTGAGTTAACAAAGGTGGAGGCATTTCTCATAAAAAAATTCTATCTATTTCTCATTGTGTTTTTGGATGTATCATAGACTATGGCCAACAAAAAAATTTCTCAGCCTATCCAGCAAGCATTGATCAGTCCCATCAATTTATGAGTCCAACAAACAAACTGCTCCGTAACAACTGCAATCTTTGTCTTTTGCGACCGACCAAATGTGGAGGTGACAATGGTTGAGAGCACCAAGAAAGGACAAGATGGTCTTGTCAACTAACGGATCTAGTAGACGAGCCATTTCATGGTGGTTGCAGTTCTATTCATCGCCTTCAACTTTGTTCACAACCATTAGTTTTGTTCATTACCATTGATTTTTTTTTGCTGAAGCATGAGACATTCCTTCTATTTCATTAATTCAAGCATATCTTACACATTGTAAAAACATCCACTAGATAGTGTGGACTCAGAAGAAATACCAAACGCTAACCATCTAAGATATATCCCCTCAACCCCACAAAAGTACCAACCAAACCCTTTAGCATACAAACAATGTTTGTGCTATATGAATAACAAGACGTGTGACAATCCCCACAATTGCCCGTGCAATCGCTCGTGAGACCTGCCACTTTAATCGTGACCATCCATTCCATTTTCTCAATCCTACGGTGGTAGAGAATGTCGCACCGATAAGAAGCACGGTGATTAACTCCTCGGCCCCACTGAACTGCTCGATCATCCTTGATCATTGATTTGCCTCACGAGATCTGACAGATGAGATAAATATCACACGGTTCAAGGATGCCAAACTTTAGTGTGCGATGAGGGTGGTTTATGGTCACGACTCTCATCCACGTGTCGGAAGCCGTATGGCATCACTTCCGAATCGCCAAAACCACTTTTTTCTTGAGAGGGGTGCGATCAACCGAAAACTGCTCGGGAGGCGGTTTTGTTTCCCGAAAGGGGAAATTATGGGAAAAAAAGCCGTTGAAAAGGATAAGATTCCAGCGTTTTGTTTTCTTACCCTTCACTAGACTGAGAAGACCGTCCAACAAACACCGACTTTTCTAAAGTTGAAATAACCCGAGTTGTTGGGGCCGACCGTGGTTCGCTTCCCTCCAAAGACCTATCAAACCAAAATTTGAGAGTCATACAAAGAACTCAACATTAAGACTTTGCTTCTTTGGCTTTGTTTTAGTACACTCCTTTATCCTCTTCTACTTGGTTTTGGAAAAGTGCTTTTAGGCTACCTTGAGGCAATACTTGCCACTCCATCGCAACTTTGCTATCCTTACAGCTGACTCCTTGGTTGGCTAGAATAACTGCCAGTTTGTTGGCCTTTCTGCGCACATGGTTAAACCTAACCATGTGCAGTCCCTGAAGGTGACTCTGAATTCTTTGGAGAAATCATATTAACCTTTAGCGTTTATAAATTTTCTCCAGCTCTATTCCACAACCGATTTTCTTGACCGAGTTAATCACTAACTCAAAGTCAGCTTCGATTATCACATTTAAGCAATTATCCTTCTCCAGAAATTCTAGGCATTGCTCCAAAGCCATTAATTCCACCATGTTTTTGGTGGCTTTTCCTAAATGACAATGGAAGAGGAAGAGAATGCTTCCCACATCATCCCAAAGAACCCCTCCAAAACCCACAATTCCCAGGTTGCCTTTTGAAGCTCCATCTATATTGTATTTTAGAAAACCTTTCAGAGGAGGATTCCATAACTCCTTATCAGTTTCCATGTTGATAACTTTTCTGTTCAGGCCTTGTGGGATGAGCCCCTGCATACCCAATTTCCTGAGAATTCTTGAATCAGCCTCTGAGGGAGGATTTTTGGGGAGATTTCTCACTATGGTGCCAACCGTTTCCTTAGGCTATTTTAAGATTTGCTGAAACAGGTGAAGAGAGGGATTTTTTTCATTTTTGAAAATTATCTTGTTCCTTTCTGTCCAAACATTCCATATGATAAAGCTTGGCACAAGAGCCCAAGTAGAGTTAAGAACTTCATAATCCGAAAAATTTCTTCTCCAATTGTTAAGGGTGTTAGTGATACTTTCTTTGTCCCTGTCGGTCTGGTTAAAAATGGTGGCAAATGTGTCCCATAACCTGGAGGTGAAAATGCAGCTATTAAGAAGATGTTGCATTGTCTCCTCTTGGTCTTCACAGAGCCGGCATTTGGAGGGCCCCATCATACCCCTCTTTCTAATATTGTCCCAGGTCAAGATTTTCTTGTGATGCACCAACCACATGAAGAGTTTAATCTTCATCCACCCTTGTTGTCTCCAGAGGTTCTGCTAGATCCTGTCCGGAGCATGGGACTGTAGCTCAAGGAGAATGGCTTTTGCTTCTTTAATATTAAAGGTGCCTTCTTTGTTGTTGCCCCATCTCAGTTGGTCCTGCCCCTCAATTACTAAAATCATCCTCTGGTCCAATATTATCTTGAGAGCCTCTGCTTTCATGTTCATGGGTCTTTCATCCCTGCAATCTATGTTTCTCCAGGTTCTCCATTTTCCTGTAATATGAGTATGCTCCCAAAAGTCTTTGACCTTTATTAAACCTTGGGTGTCTGTCTTGTGCTTGAGGCCCAAAAATTCCTCTTTTAATAGAGTTGGTTCTTGTTTCCATTTGACTTCCTAGAATAGTGCTAGATCTCCTTCTCTGATTTCCCAAAAACTGTTTTTTTGTACTAAGCCCCTGTTTTCCCAAGCCTTGTTCCAGATGGGTGATCCCTTTATATTTCCAGACATCCCTATGAGATCAGTATATTGCCAAGAGCTGGCATATTTTTCTTTCCAGATGCTTGCCCATTGAGCCTGAAGATCTTTAACCTAACGCCACCACAGTTTGGCCCCTAGAACGTTGCTGAGAATCTCCTGATCATCCAACCCTAGGCCTCCTTTGTTCTGGGGTTTACAGATCTTTTCCCATGAGACTAAGGCCCATTTATTCCTTGTTTCTTCCTCGCCCTAGAGAAAGTCTCTTTGGATATTTATGAATTGCTACAAGGCTCCCTTTGGAGTTGGGAGTGCTGATAGCATGAAAACTGGGATTGCTTGAAGCACTGCCTTTGTTAGCACCAGTCTACCAGCCAGATTTAAAGATCTGATGGTCCATTTTCTGATTTTATCCTGCATCTTATTGATCAATGGTTCCCAAATTCTCTTGTGCAGAGGTTTAGCAGTTAGAGGGATTCCCAAATACTTAGAAGGGAGGGAATCCCTTTAAAAGCCAAGGATTCTGGAGATATTTATCTGAATAGCAATATTGGTATTAAAGAAAAATATTTTTGATTTGGAAAGATTAACTTCCATACCTGTAGCCATAGCAAAGTCATTCAATATTTGTTTGTACGCCAGAGCCTCCTTGACCGTGGGGATTCCCTGTAACATGGTGTCATCTACAAATTGTTGATGGGTCAAAGCCTGTCCATTCTCCGAGAGTTGAAGGCCCTGAATTTTTTTGGTTACTTTAGCATGCTTGATAGACCGTCCTCGTCCTTCCATCATGAGGATGAAGAGAAAAGGAGAGATCAAATTTCCCTGTCTAAGGCCTCTTCAAGGGAGAAAAACCTTAGAGGGAGAGCCATTAACCAGAATTGAAAAGCTGGAAGAAGTGACCAGGGCCATGACCCATCTGATCCAGTTATGATCAAATCCAAACGCCATAAGCACTTTCCTGATGTAGGTCCAGTTCACTTTATCATAAGCTTTGGCTATGTCTAGTTGCATGATCATACCCACTTTCTTCTTGCTAGTTAACGGGTGAACCACCTCGTGAGCTTGAATGATGTTATCTAGTATTTGTCTGCCTTCTACATAAACAGATTGTTCCCCCGAAACTAGCGTAGGAAGCAGCGGTTTGAGTCTGTTGGCCACCACCTTGGATATTATCTTGTAGACCACATTGCATAAAGCAATGGGTCTATACCTTTCTGGTGTTTGAGCATTGACCTGTTTAGGGATCAGGGAGATGAAGGAGGTATTGAGTGCCTTCATAATAGTTCCGTTCAGCCTTGAATCCTCCACTACACTCAAAATATCATGTTTTACAATATTCCAGCAGGCTTTAAAGAAATCCACATTGAATCCATCCGGGCCTGGTGCCTTGCCATTTTGCATTTCTTTGAGGACCTCACTGACCTCCTTTTCAGTCACTGGCCTGTTAAATTGAAATTATCCTCTCTGGACACCATCTTGGGAATATGTTTGGTTAAGTCCCTGATGAAAGGCTCTCTTTCTTGATTGTTTTCCTACGTTATGCCTCAGAAGTGTTGAACTAACCCTGCTTCTATCTCCTCATGGGATTGTTGTATCTGCCCACCCTCATTCTTGATCAAAGAGATCCTGTTGTGAGTTCTGTTTGCAATGGTGGATCTGTGGAAGAATCTAGTATTACACTCTCCGTCTTTTAGCCATTGAACTCTAGATTTTTGCCTCCAAAATATTCCCTCTTTTTTACACAAATTTTCCCATTCTTGATGCTGTCTCTCAACTTGATCATTTATGTCTTTATCAAAGCCTTCCTTGATCATAGTTTTGCTAAGTTCTTGCATTTTGTTTTCAATAGTTTTCTTTCCAGCAAAAATATTGCCAAATTCATTCTTATTCCAATCTTTCAGCCTCGGCTTTCTATGCTTTAATCTTTTGTGAAGAAGGAACATTCTTGTTCCCTGAATATGTAGATCTTCTGCCCACCATTTTTCAATATTGCTCATGAATTCTGGATGTGAAAGCCATATATTCTCAAATCTGAAAGGTCTGTTCTTGGGGGTGCCAATGCCCTGGATATCCATTTGAACTGGCCAGTGATATGAGCCTCCAAAGGGAAGAACTCTTGCTATTATTTCCTTATCTTTAAGCATAAGATCCTCAGAGATAATGAATCTGTCTAACTTGGAGGCTACATGGGAATCTTCTCCCCTTTTATTGTTCCATGTAAAGAGGCCATTATTTGTTTCAATGTCAACTAGCTTCATGCTTCATATTTTCTAAAAAGATTTGAAAGGCTAAATAGTCTTTACTTAGTGCTCTAGTTCCTCCTTTTGTTCTGAAAGAGATTTGATCATATTGAAGTCCCCTCCCATGATCCAAGGTTTCCCTGCATGTCTGACCCTGCGATCCTCAAGGGACTCTATAAACTTGAGTTTGTCATCTATCATTTGAGGGTCGTAAAAATTTGTGAGTAGATAGGTGTCCCTTTCTCCTACAGGCTGAATTACCACTAATAAATAATTTCTCGATGCCTCAGCATCTATTATTCATATTTTTTGGGGATTCCAGATGGTGAGTATGCCACCTGTTGTATTCTCTTCTTTAACTTCTAGAAACTCAAATCTACTGAGCCAATTGCTATGTATTTGCCTTAACTTTTGAATGGAACATTTCATTTCCTGGATAAAAATTATATTCGGAGCTGCATGTTTCAGTCTGTTATTAAGCATTCTCTGTTTTCTTTTACTGCTTAGACCTCTAATATTCCAAGATGTGAACTTCATAATTAAAGATTTGTAAAGGAGTAATTGGCTAGATTTTTTATCTTACCTGAGTCTATCATAAGCTTTCCATACTCCATCAAAATCTCGTTGCTGCTTTTTTCTGCCTCTTTTCTTTCCTGGGTTTCTAGGTGCTAATCCCAGAGTAGTTTTTAACTTTTTCACACCTTCATTACTCTGCCTGTCAGTGTTTTTCCCCCTCTCCAATCCCTTAGCATGAGTTTTCCATAAAACCAACTGTTGTATTCTACTGAACTCTTCTTGAGGTAACGAATCTACCCCACCAGTTGTTCCCTTAATCCAGAACCCTTCCAGATCTAGGTGTTCTCTGTCAAATATCTCATGTAGCTCATGGTCCTCCAGTTCCATCTCACTTTGGGTCATTTCCTGATCCATCTCTGGTTCTGTGTCACTCATCATGATCCCTTTTTGTTTATCGTTTTCCTGTGTGAGTTCACAATTTTCTTCTTTTTCCTTCTCCTCAGGACTTCCGCTCCTTGCTTGATCTTCTACTGCTATTTCTTCATCCTCTTCAAGAACTTGGAATTGGTTCTGACTAACCTGTTGTCCTTCGTTTTTGTGTTGCCTTGTCCCTCTTTTGTCGCCTTTTCCTCTATGTACCACTTTGTGAAAGCTATCAATATCTTTCATTGTGTTAGTTTTTCTTTTGTTCTCTACTTTACTAAGGGGGCAGTCTCTGAGAAGGTGCCATGTTCATGGCATCTACGACATCTAAACGAAATATGCTCGTAGCATACTGTTTGCACCCATTCTTCATAAAAAACTTCCAAGATTACCTCATCCAGAAGAGTTCCGGATAGATCCATCTCCACACATATCCTTGCAAAGGAGGTGTATTTCCCCTTCTTGTGGCTTCAGAAGTTTTGACAAACCTACCTAATTTATTGCCTATGGAAGCTAACGATTCTGTTTGCCAATAATCAAGAGGTAGAGAATAGAGTCTTACCCAGACCGGGACCAAAGTAAAAGTCTCGCGCTCCAGGACAAAATTCATCATCCACGGCCGCATGTAGAGACATGCTGCTGCATAGAAGTAGGACCCTCCTTCAAACATTCTGTCTTTGTCTTTAATATTTGTGAACACCACAGTAAAGAATCCCTTTGACCCAAGATGTAGATCAATGCTCACTTTAGGTTTCCAGTGGTATTTTATCCAAGTTTGTAAAGCTTTTTCAGTGGTCCATAGACCCATGAATTTGCAGATGATTGCATAAGTCCGCATGTGATCCCTATGCGCCTGCAGCGCCGGATCATTTAAAACTACTCTGGGTGTGATTTCAGCTTTTGGTTTACAAGGTCCCTTTTGTTTTTTGTCGTTTATTCCCTGTTTTTTGTCCTCTTCCTCCTTGTCTTTTGTGCTTTTATTCTCCTTCATTTTGGTGCCTTCTATTTCCTCTTCCAGACTTCTTCTTCCTTCCTCAACTGTGCCTCTGACATTTTCTGGAGGTTTCTTGCCCTTATTGGCCATTGCCTCCTTGTTTGAGGGAGAAGAGCTCCCTCCTCTGCGGCCTTCCATGGAGGAAAACTCCTACCGCACTCTATGACCCTAGCTGTTCACTTTCTGCTCTTTCCGCTCCTCCAATCCCGTCCCCTCCTATCTAGAGTTCTCATAACTCTGATTATTATCATTGTCGCACACCATTTTTCTTTCCATTTTGTTCACTGCCATTGAGTTAAACAGAGAGAGTGCTGAAAATTATAGGGGGTTTGACAAGCTAGACACCTTGGTTTTTGGACCTTGGATATAGCGCTGGTCCTATGGTCCATTCTAGTTAGCACCCATGAGCTATTGAATTTGGGGATAGTGAGACTAGTCAATATCATAGTAATAACACATGGGTATCTTATTTCAACCTAGAAACAATTATGTTAAAACCAACTTCAAATAATAAGTCTATTATTCCTAGCCCAAAGGAAAACTATGATGGAATCTTCACACCTTTAAATAGGATACATTACATTAAAATACCATAGGCAAAAACTAGAGTTATCAAAACCTAGAGCCCGAAAATCACCAAGATAAATTGACTCTGTAACAAAGTCAAGTTTACCCAAACTACCCTAACATGTCATAAAAATCGATATGAACATTAATTTTGTTGAATTTGTTTTCATTTATTTGTTTCAATGTCTACTCTCAAATCTTAATTTTGTCAACTTTTTCTATGGTTTCATGCAAGAAATGAATTGAAATTAAATTCCAATGCTTGTCTTTATTGAATCTAACTTGTTAAAGGAAATGTTAATTAGATGAAAGTGAACATAATTCTCTTATGATTGACCAAGCATCCATTTGTTATGTTTCTGCATTTGGGTTTGTTTCTTCTTTTCATTTTCTTTATTGTTCTCCTGCAAAGGATCCAAAGATTGAGACAATTAAGAGTGTGATAATGGCCACAATCATTTATGAGGATTTCAATTTTTTTTTCTATTGCCAATGTTTACATGGATTCCATTTGTGGATTTTACCCAAATTATAATTAATAGAGGAATGATGTGGCCCTCTAATAATGACAAAATACCATAGAGAATTCATTCTAGAATGGAATTATATAATTGAAAAAGACTAAATTAACTCATAAAGTCCTAATTTTTTATTTTTTATTTTAATTGGAAATGCTTATTCGGGAAACGAAATTCCCTTTACCCATGGATATTGTAGAGTAAATGACATTTTATTAAAATATTTACATATTGATTCGGATTAGTCTGTTAGTTACGTAAACTTAAATATTGATAGGTTGGAATTTGTAGACTTCTCATTGCTTTGATTATCTTATTTTTTCAATGTGTTAGGCACTTTAAGTTTAATATGGGTGTTGTGTTGTGAGATAATGTTTTTTTATATCAATTGACTAGTTTAAATTCAAGAAATCTCTATGGAGGGTTCAAAACAAACACCAATACTCTATTTGGTAAAGGGAAATTACTTAAGTAAATTGTTACCTAACCAAAAAGATAATTATCAAGTAGCATCTCACAATATATATGGAATCACATTAATTTTTGATTAATTAATATGTATACAATTTCTAGATTTAAGATTAATATGGTAAGAAATGTTAATCCTTGCATAGAAAAAATTGGTTTTTGCTAGTTCACGCTTATAAATTAAAATAAAAAATATATATATTATGATATACATCTCACATTGCCAATATTATTAAAAAAACATAAAAATTAACCAAATTATATCCTTATTTTAAAGTATTATTATTAATTACAAAAATATGTGTGTCTATTTCATAACAAGCCTTCCAAAATTTTAATTTAAAGAAAATGGCATATCAATACATGTCACATTAGGAATGTGGTATTGATAAACCATGATATTGGTCCATGGTTGCGCTAAGAGGCGCTCTACAACCCAATACAAAGGAGATATGTAAGCGTAATGTAATGTAAGAAAGATAATATGCCAATATTTTAAAATGTCGACTCAATATATTAAATTTATAAGACACAAATAATATTAATATTAAATTAAAAAATGTTATTGTAAATGAAAACTACGATGTCTCCTTTATAAATAATCATCCACTTATCCTATGTGAAACCCTGTTCAATTGATGGAGAAATTGTTTGAGGGTACTGGTGGGACAAGGGTGAAGACTTGGGTTGTGGGGGTGGTTAGCAATCAATGCTCTCAGAATGCCATTTTAAGGAAGGAAGATTAGGGACACTTTCTCTATATTTCTTTGTCTTATATGGGAATTTTAGGAGTAATTGATCGTCATAGCTAGTGGAATAGTGGAAGGAACAATACTTCTATCTTAATTTATCGGTTGGATAGGTAACAACGTAGTAAATGTTTACAAGTAGATGATACATGTAAATTTCCAGGCTTAAATGATTATATCAATAGTCATAACCTTCACAAAAATTGCAAATTTTGTATGATACACCATAAATGTGTTTACTCTGTGGTGATTTCTTGCTTCAGAATGTTCGATCATGCATTCACAGTTAATCCCAAAACCCTTGAGATAGAATAAAGATTAGGTGTTAGAGTATAATAAAGAGCATTCGATGTGATTTCAGATTCCATGAATATTTTTGAATTCGATGAATATGAGTGATGTTAAACAACTCATTTCATTGCAATATATTTAAATTCAACTTTCCAAAATATTTCTAAAAACTACAATAGATTTAAATTCAACTGTGGAAAGCTACTCAAATCCTTTAAAAACTTAATTGACTTCCCTATTTTTCATAGGATTCCATATTATTTCAGAAATATGATGGAAAGGTAGAGGAAAAAAGCATAAAAATCACACAAACAAAATGTAAGTTGCTGCTCAATTATTCTATTATTCATAAAACTTGATTCTCTCATATACATCCATCGAGTGGCGGCTTGTCTCTCTTCTTGCTTCTCTCTACACTAACCCAACCACAGGTATATAAACACCAAACTTACTAAATATGGAATCATGCAAACTATAACTAGACTTGACTTTTTTGCAACTAACTAATTCATTCAAACTCACGCTCGACTTCACTTCTCATATTAGACTCGATTTTCTGGGAAGATGTAGCTTTGGGTACCTTGCACAAGAAATTCTAATCTAATACCCGTTTTATAAAATCCAATACTAAACCATCAGATACTTCATCATATGGGTTATTAGAATGGTAGTCAATTAACTATTTACATCGAAGAATTTTTTCCATTTTGATAACCCAAAAATGCAAAATTTTTACTAGTGAATTTTGGTAGTGTTATTAGATCCATCCCAATGCATTCATCCTTGAACCATTCTGCTTCATTTGCTTGTTTTTTAGATGCCTCGGTTGCAGCGAGAACCTTTATGAGCTCTTCAAAATACTTTGGCTCTGAGTTTTCATTCCTTTTCTTAATTTGATTCAGTCTTGCTTTGTGACCCATGACTAAAGTCTTTCTTTTGTCTTCTTTCCTTATTCGATCAGACTTATTTCCATATCGCCCATGAAAAAGTATGATTTTTAATATGCATCCCCGTAAGGCAAAATATTCACCGGATTCATGTATCCTTATGATATAGAAGGTTTTTTTAAACTCGAAACACTGTCATGCTTGAACAAACATAAAATTATTATAGACAGATGAACCTTTTCAAAGCCCTAAACCATTATTCATAAATATGTATGCTCATAAAATCTCCCACAAAACTATTTAATGATAAGCCAAGCCTCTTCTCTCGTTTAGATAATAAAATAAAATAATACCATGCACCTTTTCATTATATATATAAAAAAAAAAACTTCAAAAAAACCTTATCTTCAAACCTTTCAAATAAATCTTCACACCTTTAACATAAAATTGTTTTATAAGCTCTTTATAAACTTTTACAAGGCTTCTCCTTTTGATAAACCTTTGTTTGTTTTATACAAATGTTCTTTAAAAATATCTATGCAACATGCTTTCCAATAGTTGTTTTAATATTTCTTAACCTTAAAAAAAAAAAAAAAAACTTTATAATAATTTTTGAAAAACCTTTAAACTTGCACATGCAACTATATCTCTTTAACCTTTGACAAAATTCCCTTTAAAACAAATGGGTAAGTGCCTCTTTGGAAATTATTTCGAACCAATGAACTTACCCACGTGAATTTTATAAAGCCTAAGCTTGCTAACAGACCCTTTGATGCATAGGGCGCGTGTTAGATGCATAGGGGCCATCTTAGTGCTAATGTGCATGTGAAGGAGTGGTCGTGTCAATGCACGTGAGGATAAGTTTGCAGGGCGTAATGCATGTGTTGGTATGCCTCTCCTGCTTTATAACATGAAAGCAATGTTTTATGGGTTGTGTTACTACTCCTCTCAACTCTCTTATTTTAATACAATAGAGATTTTGCAGGCCACTCAACTCCTTCTAGCTCTTTGAATTTTGAAACTCAACCTTAACTTTGATACCAATCTGATGGAAAGGCAGAGGAGGAAAGCACAAAAATCACAAACAAAAAATGTGAGTTGTTGCTCAATTACTTTATTATTCATCAAACATGATTATCTCATATACATCCACCTAATCATGTCTCATCTCTCTTCTTGTTTCTCTCTACACTAACACAACCACATGTATATAAACACCAAACTTACTAAATATGGAATCATGCAAACTCTAAGAATCTTCCCCAGCTAACTACTTCATGCAAACTCACACTCGACTTGAATTCTAATATTAGACTTGACTTGTTTTATTAACTTAATTAAGCTCTTCATGCATTGCATGCACATGGGAGAAGTTACTACTTCTAACAAAATCTGCCATCTAATTCTAAAATATTTCCCAAACCTACAATTGATTGAATTTTAGTTGTGTAAAGTTACTCAAATCCCTTAAAAAATTTGATTTTACTTTATAATAATAAACTCAAATGGTCCCAACATCAACCTAAGATCTAGAACTATAACTCAGAGGAGAAATGGGAGCGATGAGGACAAAAATCTGAATACGTTCTCCTGATATTATTAACCGATCATGATGCATGATTAGGGTTACTTATAGATACTTGAACTATGTTGTCGCTGCTACAACACCCCCAAAATTTTTGCTATATTCTAATTTTGGAGCCTACTTTCCATCATGTGAAGTGTTGATTTTGGTCACCAAGTGTTGTTTTATTTTTTCACATATATTTCAAGTGTCCTTGCCTCTTCCTAAGTATCGTCAGATCACTAGGAGTAACTAAAACAGACTTTCTAGTTACAAAATGACACTTATGTGTCACAAGTACTCATGATTTGCTTGTTGCACTTGGAGAATGTTTGCAAACTGGTGTTTTTATGTATATTTCTTAGTCTTAGGTCCTGTTTTATTTTTATTGATGAATTGAGATGTGTAACGCTTGATCATACCCCTAACTCATTGTATTTTTCCATGTTTCACTCTCCCATACTTAGTCATTTTGCTGACCTTGTAACCTTCCCCTAGGCTAGGAAGAGCGCACTACACACTTCTAGAGCCTAGTAGTGAACCCCTTTGTTAGTTGGAGATTCCCCCTGTGCCACCCTATGCCTTCCCCTTCTCTCCTACACACTACATAATTCTAGTCAGTAGGAACCCTTTCCTTGTTGCTTACTCTTCCTCCTTGCGCTGGACCTCCCCCTTCTTGACCAGTGTTGCGCACTGCGCACTTCCAATGCGTAGCGATGCCCCTCCTTATGCCTTGGAATTGTGCCTTGGTGATCCGAATGGAGAATGGCATCCACCCATGGTATTCCTTCATCCACAGTATTCATTCACCCATGGAATTTACCCATGGTATTGTAAGTGGCATCGACCCATGGTATTCATCCACCCATGACATTTATCCACCCATGGAATTTACCCATGATATTGTAAGTGGAATCCACCCATGGTATTTTTCCATGGTATTGTAAGTGACATCGACCCTTGATATTCATCCTCCCATGGTATTTATCCACTAATGGAATTTACCCATGGTATTGTAAGTGACATCCACCCATGGTATTCATTCACCCATGGTATTTACCCACCCATGGAATTTATCTGTGGTATTGTGATAAAAAAAGGCAATAAGTAACAGTGGCATTTTGTAAAAGGACATATTGTCCACCACAATGTAGCCTTTACAATTATTATTTGTTTTGATAAAAAAAGTTTCTTTGTGGTTTTGTTATTGTGTGTTCTACTTTTTTCCTCTGGCATTTCAATTTTTAAGATCTTGGTGGCCTGCCCTTAAAATCCGGATCAGTGGTATCAAATTCAGGTTATGATTCCATGGGAATAATGGTTTGATGCATATTTCAATTTCAAATTTTTGCATCAATATTCAACAAGCTTCAGGCACGTGCTACGACTTCGGAACACTTTCTTGGGAAAAGCGATAATAATTTTTCTTTTTTCATTTTTTTCAGAAATTTTCTTGGGCGGTGAGTTTGAAGGTCATAGCTGAAACTTTTGATGCAAAATTTACAAAAATAAATAAAATATCTAAATTCCTTGTGAAAAACCCCAAATTCAAAAAAAAAATTGGCTGAATCAGAATCCGAATGAGGGAAATATCGTTGATTTAAAATTAGCTATGTTACAGAAATTTTTCTAACGATAATTCATGGACGATGACTCTCCTATCATTTTTTAAAAGTTTTTGTGCAGAATTTCACAAAGAATAATTGTAGATATGAAATTCTCTTGAAAAATCACCCAATTAAAAAAAAAAAAAATAATAATAATAATAAATAAATAAATAAATTGGTTGAATCATAGTTCGGATGAGGGAGATATCACTGATTTAAAATCAACTATTTTTTTCAAAACTTTTGTGACGGTGGGACAGTTGCAATGTGAATTTGAGTTTCCAAAGTGTCCATATAGGGATTTCAATCAGATGTGAAAATGAAGGATGGTCATTCGGTTTCCAAGAACATGTTATAATAAAGATACCGAGTTATATTGACTTATTTATGCCCATTTTAAATTTGGAGCAACAATTGGAGCGAATTCCGTTTGGAGTTGTGTGCCCTCCCACCCTGCTTTAGCAGGCACCTACTTCACATTCATCAGTTTCAGCATAGCAACATCCGCCTTGAGTTCTTTGGAGATGTGCCCTCCCACCCCAGGCTATATAGGCACATGCTACATCAATAATCAACATTATGGTTATGCGTCAATCACACAAAATGCTTGTCATCGAAGTCCATTTTCTAGGCTGCATATTGTAAGTATCACAATTGATCACAAACATTACAAAGTATTTCTATCCTTGGATCTTCATTTTTCATGGTTATGGGTAATCCACAAACCCGCACTTCATTGAAGTCCATTTGCTAGGTCACACACTATTAGTATCATAGTTGGTCACATGCATTAGAGGGTATCTCTATCCTCGGATCTTCGTTTGTCATGGTTATGGGTCATCCACAAACCCACACTTTATCGAAGCCCATTTGCTAGGCCGCACACTGTCAGTATCACAGTTGGTCATAAGCATTACAAGGTATCTCTATCCCCATATCTTCGTTCATCACGGTTATGGGTTAACCACACAAAAACCTTCTCTTTAGTGACTCTTCATATTCGACAAAGACTTCTCAAGAGGGAACTTCATGCAATGGGGACCATTGCTTCTTAAGGAGGGATGAATGATCCGAATGGAAAATGGCATCCACCCATGGCATTCATCCACACATGGTATTCATTCACACATGGAATTTACCCATGTATTGTAAGTGGCATCCACCCATAGAATTTACCCATGATATTGTAAGTGGCATCCACCCATGGTATTTATTCACCCATGGTGTTTTCCCATGGTATTGTAAGTGGCATCGACCCTTGGTATTCATCCTCCCATGGTATTTATCCACTCATGGAATTTACCCATGGTATTGTAAGTGACATCCACCCATGGTATTAATTCACCCATGGTATTTAACCACCCATGGAATTTACCTATGGTATTGTGACCAAAAAAGGCTATAAGTAATAATCGCATTTTGTAATGACAGATTGTCCACTACAATGTAGCATTTATAGTTATTATCTATTTTAATGAAAAAAATTTCCGGTGTTGTTGTTATGTGTTCTACTCTTTTATTCTGGCATTTCAATTTTTCAGATCTTGGGGGCCTCCCCCAAAGATCCGGATCACCTGGCCTTCCTCCCTAACACATGGCACAATCCTAGTGAATAATACCTACAACCTTTCCTCTTAGAACTGCACCATGCACTCACCTTGCAATCTCCTTTTCTAGAGTTGCGCATGGCACTGCTTGAGTGAGTAGTACCTACCTCTTTGTTTCCTACAAGTGTGATCTACACCTAGAAGGCTCCTCTATCTCTCCCTTGCACATTGTTGATCCACAATTGGTACATTGCATGAATCATAGAAGATTAGGATATTTCCAGGCTAATGTTTGCTTGCCATGAGTGACCCTTACCTGCAAGTTTTCTTAGTAAGCATGGCAAAAGATGTTTAAGGAGATCTGTCAAGAGAAGTTGTCCAAGGAGGCATTTTGAAGATAAAGGCACAAAGGCACCATGTTGTGACAGTTGAAATAATGTTGGATTGTGACAATCAATGTGACCCATCAATACTCGATAACCTCTCTAGACCCTTTGGAGGGTAGAAGACAACTACAATTAAAATTTGTTACAAGTATTGAAGACATAGTGGAAGTGTCGTCACTTCTCAAAGAAATTCATGTTACAAGTCACCACGCTTCGAGTAATCAATTGTAATGACTTGACTTGTCATCACCACATGATGATGTGGAAAATGATTATGTAGCTTTAGAAAATATTGTAAATCTAAATATTTGGCAAGTCCAAGAGTCACATATGGATAAAAGAGTCATTTGGAAAAGTCCAAAAGTCTTGTAGAAGTCCAAGAGTCATGAGGGAAGTTTAAGAGTCATGAGGGATATGAAAGGTCATCCCTCTTTTTATAAAATGATCTAAAATGGAGGAGGTGTTCACTTTCCTCTTCTCCACATTCAAACAAAATAAAATAGAACCATTCTGACGCTTTACAAGGTAAAATGGGTCTTGTCACAAAATAGGTTTTTCCAATGTCTCTTCAAGTCATGAGTTAGTATTCACATGTAAACTTATAATAAGCAACATAATAGCACATAACTAGTATATGCATAATGAAGAGCATAAAAAAATATTTGTTGACGGATTTCACCCCTCATGGGCTACATCTTCGGGTCTGCCAACATAGGTAGATCGCTCCATATATTCAATAGAAAAGGGAGTACATACAAGTTTTTTTGTGAAAACATGTGGTTATTACCCCTACAAGGTAATGTTCTCCTGCAAATAACTCTCACATAAAGAATCAATACAAGGAATCTCCTACAAAGATCTTATACTCCAATTGAAATGAGATTACATAAGCATATGAACACTTTGATTCCACATTGAAGAGCATAATTTTTTTTCCCTCGACATGACCTAATGAGAAAAGTAAGCATGAGATGAACCCTGCAAATAACAGCTGATGAAGTAGACTTTTGAAGGTGAGAAAACCCCTACAAGGTCTTCTCCATGCTCAAACACTTTCCAGAATTGCTTTAAAAACCTGATTGATCCATACATCGTGGTCTTCAACTTGCAAAAGGCTCCTTAGATGTGCTCAAATTAATAAATAGAAGTCACCATTAGATCTAGAATATCCAAACACCTCTAGGTAGACTCTTCTTGAGCTCAATTTGGTAAAAAACTCAAAAATATGTTTCTCTCCAAGATTTCCCCTGAGTTTTACTATTAACTGTCCTACAAATTAAACCCCAACAGTCTAACTATCCTACAAATCCACCTTGTTTTTTGCTAACGCAACGACATTTTCGCCCTTTGCCAGTGCATTTTGTAGGAAAATTAAATTATCCATTCACCCCTTAAGACTGAAAAATGTGGTCATATAGGCCACATAAGGTCGTGGTTTGGGCCTTAATGCCCACCCCTGCTGGTGTAGCCCTTAAACATCAGGCGTGTGGTCACGTAGGGTGTCATGGGATCAAGGGTTGGGATAACCACTTGCCCTTCCTATTGGGCCCCAAAAATATCCTTGCTCCAGTCACATTGGGGTCCAAACGACCTGGGGCTGACCCCCTTCCATTATGCTCCACACTAGCACTTTCCTCTATGTGCCTCAGTCTCGTGCTGTGGGATATTGCCATGGGCCAGGGCTAGTGTTAAGCCATTCTGCACTAGCGCTTCGCTCTTGTACCCAGTGGTCGTGTGGGCGCAAAGTGACTAGGGGCTGGGCCCAAATGTTGTCCCCCCCATCTTTTGCGTTGGATTTCATATGGTAGAGAGGTGACCGAAGGCCGGGGTTGGTAGCCCGACCACTCCTCCCAAATAGCATCATATGAAACTTTAAATACAAGTTTGTCCCTTAGGTTACCGAGACCCACTGCGTAGCTTGTTGGTAATGCCCTACATTGATGTCCATGAGGTCAGGGGTTCGAACCTCCTAGACTTCGTCTTGCCATGCCAAAATTTTAACATGCCATCCAGGTGCCACGTGGCAATCCATGACTAGGCCACGTGGCATCATTTCATTGGTCCATGTAGAAACACCACAACCAATGAAAATTGACTAGAAACCAACGAAGCAGATGATGCCAAGTGTTAGCCTATGGCTGGCTCATACCATGCAAAGTCACCATGTTGACTCACCGTACAGTTACCTAGTCAACATACCTGCTAAAATTTTAGTTGTTGGGCCAAACGGTCAACATACGATAACTTGAGCATACAGTGTCGGATTGAGGTGAAACAAATGTCATTTGATTTAGAACGACGAGCACGTTGACTTGAAACCAATTTAATTACTTTCTAGACACTTCCATTTTTTAACAAAAGCTTGATCACCCGATCACACCTCCCCATTAGGAACTTTTGGACTCCAAAAGTTTACTTCCTTAGTAAATATAATGAGGATGAAACTCAAAATCACCCAAAAACTCAATTGAAATGCTTATTTTTCAATTGGTGCCCTCCAAGCCCCAATCAAGGCACTTCACCTATCTTCTTCGTGAAGACTTACTATTTTGTTAAGGATTGAGTCAACATTCTTATCACTGATGCAGGAACAAAATACTGATGAGTGGAATCTGAGCATTCTCTTTAATCTCATATTTACACGACTAAAAAATAACTTCATCTTGAAGTTAAATTTTTGAAGACAAACTTGACTCCATCTTGGAAATCTTAAGCAACATAAACTTTCTTTACCATCCTCAAGCTGAGCTTGTACATAAAAAGTACACTATTGTAAATTTTCAATGATACAATTGGCCTTGCCTACAAAACATAGTCATCTTGTACAATCTTGAAATAAAGATTCTATTCACGCACGTTTCATCTTGAATACTTGTAGCTATTGTTGGGTTGTGTTATATTCTTTCCACATAGTTAATAGGGGGTTTGAGGGGGACCCTATGTTAGGTTGGGCGGACCCACCTATGGTTTTGTGCATGATTTTCGCACATGTTTTTTGGACGCGATAGTTTTCGGTCCATGGTTTTGGACGCGATGGTTTTCGGTCCATGGTATTGGATGCTTCGGCATGTATAAATATGTATTGTAACATTGAAAGGAACATAATGAAAAATCAAGCTGGTAGTCCCAGTTTTGGGATTCAGTGGGAAATCTCTGTGTATATGTGTTTTATGTGTTATGCTCTCGCATTTTCATTTTTCCTATGATTTAGAATTCGTATGCAGGTAATTTCTGTATGGGGTTAAAACCTACATTTGGTTTCAGAGCAGTTTTGGCTTCAAGGGGACGCTTTTGTTGCTGAGGGGTTTGGCTCAGGCCTGTGGTAGACCCTGTTTAGTGGGAGATCTGCGAGATCGATTCTGGTGGTGAAAGAAGATGGCGAGCAGCGGAAAGATAGAGATTGAGAAG
>APFE030562152.1:85719-97307 GCA_000404065.3 Pinus taeda
TTTCGGTCCATGGTTTTGGACGCGATGGTTTTCGGTCCATGGTATTGGATGCTTCAGCATGTATAAATATGTATTGTAACATTGAAAGGAACATAATGAAAAATCAACCTAGTAGTCTTGGTTTTCGTATCCAATGGGAAATTTCTGTGTGTATGTGTTCTATGTGTTATGCTCTCGCAATTTTATTTTTCCTGTGATTTAGAATTCGTATGCAGGTAATTTCTGTACGAGGTTAAAACCTACAGCTGTGAGTACATGACAAACTTGTAGATAAAATTTGAACACAATCTCGTACATTCACAAAAGTCCTTGAACAAGTGGTCTTATAAACTAGCCCATACATACACCAATGAAAAACACATACTTGTTGGACATAGTGGCAATTATTGTTCACTTTACAAAAGTGCCTAAACAGGTAAACAACAACAACAAGTAATTACAAATTTACAAATCAACTTTACAAGCAAGTCTAGCCAATCTCTGCCTCTCCTAGGCTTATGGGTACTCTTTTTCCATCATCTTTGCCTTGAAGGATGCTTAGGATTTCTATGAGTCCTCTTTTCCACCTCTTGTTTCCCTTGCATTAGGTTGCACAATCTCCTCTCCTTCCTTTGAACGAAACTCTGGATGTAATTTCCGACATTGTTCATTTCCATGCCCATGCATCTTGCAATGGGTACAAACGAACTTTCTCTTGCTTGCCAACAAAGAAGTCCTCTTATGCGAAGGATAATCATTATGATTGATGCCTACAATCTGATCCATTCTTTTAACCATTAACATACGTTTCTCACAAACAACCACACAATGATCAAATGCATCACAAAAAGTACAAGGGTACTTATTCCACAAGTAGTCAAAATTACCATGCATTGGAAAACAACCATGAGAATTATACCTGTCTCTAGGGCTACATCTTTGACAGAGTGGAGTGGATGATGACATGCAAGGTCCCTTCAAGCATTTATCTCACTTGGGAGACAAATGAACATTGTCACAAGGTAGTGGTGACATCTCATCCTCCGATCATTGATGTGCCTCAAGCCATTTAGAGAATTATCCAAACTCCCTTTGACCATAACCCAATCCCTAATACTTTGGTCTCTCCTCACCATAATGGGATTAGTAATACCTTGGCCATTTATGTTGAGGCCTCTTCCTTCATAACCCATATTGGAAAGCAACTTCATACCAATACTTTTGGTATGTTGATGAAATGCTGCAAAAGAGGTGTTATGCACATAAACAAAAGGAATTGTACTTGAAATGCTAATTATCTCCATGAACTTACCAATCATTTTTTCAACTTCTAATGATGATGACAATGATATTGTAGATGACTCTAGCTACCCACTCTTATCAACTGGCATATGGTGTGCTTCTTGAAGATGCTTGCAAAATGCACATGCATCATCTTGCTCATATGGTCCATAACCAATTTTTGAACCATGAAAACATACTGGTTTCATTCTAGAGGCTTTTGTTGCTAGCATAGGAGTAAAACTTTCAACCAATTGTTCTTCAAGCACATGCTGCAACTATCGGCGCATATGCCTCTTCTTCTCTTCAACCATCTCTAACATCCTTCTCCAATTAATGTTCTCCATACAAAGAGACAAATTTTGCTCCTCTTACTCTTGGAGACTCTTTTTGCTGCCCATTCTTGTAACTTGGTCAACTGGTGCTCTGATACCAATCTAATCTGAAAATTAAGGAGGTGTCCACTTTCCTCTTCTCCACATTCAAAAAAAATAAAATAGGACCATTCTGACGCTTTGCAAGGTAAAATGGGTCTTGTCACAAAATAAGTTTTTGCAATGTCCCTTCAAGTCATGATTTAGTCTTCACATGTAAACTTATCATAAGCAACATAATAGAACATAACTCATATACGCATAATGAAGAGCATAACAAAATATTTGTTGACAGAGTTCACGCCTCCTGGGCTACATCTTCGGGCCTGCTAACATAGCTAGACCGCTCCATATATTTAGTAGAAAGGGGAGTACATAAAAGTTTGTTGGTGAAAACATGTGGCTATTACCCCTACAAGGTAATTTTCTCCTGCAAATAACTCTCACATAAAGCAAAAATACAAGGCATCTCCTACAAAGATCCTACACTCCAACTAAAATGAGCTTACATGAGCATATGAGCACTTCAATTCCACATTGAAGAGCATAAACAAAACTTCCCTCAACATGACATAATGAGAAAAGTAAACTTGAGCTGAACCCTACAAATAACAACTATTGTAGTAGACTTGTGAATGTGAGAAAACCCCTACAAGGCCTTCTCCATGCTCAAACACCTTCCAGAACTGCTTTAAAAACCTGATTGATCCATACACCCTTGGTCTTGAACCTGCAAAAAGAATCCTTAGATGTGCTCAAATAAAAAATTGGAGGTCACCATTGGATCCAGAATATCCAAAAACCTCTAGGTAGACTCTTTTTGAGCTCAATTTGGTCAAAAACGCAAAAATATATTGTTCTCCAAGCTCTCCCTTGAGTTTTACTGTTAAATGTCCTACAAATCAGACCAACAGTCTAACTATCCTACAAATATGCCTTGTTTTTCGCTAGCGGAGAGACATTTTCACCCCCTACCAGTGCATTTTGTAGGAAACTTAAATTAGCCATTCACCCTTAAGACCAAAAAATGTGGTCATATAGGCCAAATAAGGCTGTGGGCTAGGCCTTAATGCCCGCCCCCACCGACCTAGCCCTTAAACATTAGGCATGTGGTCATGTGGGGTGCCACAAGACCAAGGGATGGGCTAACCGCCTGCCCTTCTTGCTGTGCCCCAAAAATTTTCATTCTCCAGTCACATTGGGGTCCAAAGGACTTGGGGCAGGCCCCCTTCCATAGCACCTCTGCACCAACGTTTTCCTCTATGCGCCTCGGTCTTGTTCTGGGGGATATGGCCATGGGAAAGGGCCAGGGTTAAGACCTTCTCCACTAGCGCTTCACTCCTATACCCCGGTGGTCGTGTGGGTGCAAAGTGACCAGGGGTTGGGCCCAAGGGTTGGCCCCCCTATCTTCTACGTCAGAGGTCATGTGGTAGAGCGGTGACCGACCTCGACGCCCTCCTCTAAAATAGCGTCGTATGAAACTTTAAATACAGGTTCGGCCCTTAGGTTAACAAGACCCACATGTGTCATGTTGGTAAAGCCCTACATTGATGTCCATGAGGTCAGGGGTTTAAACCTCCCATGCCCTGTCCTACCATGCCAAAATTTTAACATGCCAAGGAGTGCCATGTGGTAGCCCATGACTGGGCCAATTGGTACCATTTCATTGGTCCACGCAAAAAAACCACAACCAATGAAAATTTACTAGAAACCAATGAACTGTAGGATGCCAAGTGTCAGCTTGTGGTTGCCTCGTACCCTACACAATCACCATGCTGACTCACTGTACTGTCACCCAACCAACTTCCCAGTCAACAAATCTGCTAAAATTTTAGTTGTTGGGCCAAACGGTCAGCACATGATAATTTGAGCATACAATGTCAGATTGAGGTGAAACAAATGTCATTGGATTTAGAATGAAGAGCACTTTGACTTGACGTCGATTTCAATACTTTCTGGGTACTTTCATTTTTTAGCGAAAATTTGATCCCCTGATCATAAAAGAAGCCTCATTACTCAAGAAAAGGAATTTTCACGTTGGCTTCTCAAACTAGGAATTAGAGAGAAGATTGTTGTTTTGGGGAGCAAGTAGTGGCTTAATGCTCCACTATTGGAGCTAGTGGTGTCTCATTGTAGTGATGTATCTTAGAACTTTCTCTTAATAACAAAATCTCATTTCACCAGCACACTTTCATGCATATACCGTGAATGTTGTAAGACTATTATTTAAATGTTTGCAGTATGTGTTTATGCTCTCATGTACTAATGAAATTGAACTACTTCATTGGATATGGTGCTGATCTTGTTGAATATGTGTTGCATTTTATTTAATGATTGTTATGTTTATGTGAAATATTTTTCTAGATGGTCATCAATTCTTTCATATATATGTATGTGTGTCTTTATTAGGATAATACTACTACTATTCTTCCAAAGACTCGCTTTCTCTTCCTTTCCAGTGAAAGAACCTTGATACCTATTGCAGTTGAACATTCCACAAGGCTTACTTACTTTCTCATTCAAATGCACATGTGTGGTGCTTTCTTATGCCAACTATTGTAGCCAAGGAAAATATTTAAGGTTATGGAAGTTGGGTTGTATTTCAGATGGGGCTCCTACACCAAACAATGTGAGGTCTAATTGGGAATTCATATTAGAGAGACCCCCTATATGTTGGCGGTTTCTAGCACTGTCAACATTCTATTGCTAGAAGGAGGGCCACATTATATGGTTGATAATTCATCACATCCCAACAAATAACTTTCTGATCAAGGAATTAATCATCTGAGTCCAACTCCAAGTCATATTTATGAGAAAGAATAATCTCCACGCACAAGTTTGGAACTTGCTTTTAAAGTTACATATGACAAACTCCGAGAGTTTCGGCCTATTACTCGTCGATTTGCAAAATATCTTGGCATATTTCTTGTTGCCGCTATTCTCCCTCATAAGCACTCTAAGAAAGAAACAACTCAGGGTGGTGTTCTAGTTTCTTCAGTGGAATATCTAGTTATTTCTACTCTTGATGATCTATCTATATCTCTTCATTAAGAGAATGGACCGCCACTTGTTGAGGATAATCTAGAAGGTGACAAGGAAGATTTTCATTTTAGAGATAATGAACAACTAAGTTATAATGATCAACCGAATGATAATGAACAACCAAATGAGAATGAAGATTTGAACAGTGAAGGAGAAGATTTCTCAGAATTAGAGAGTGAGGAGGAGGAACAATGAGAAGACATAGTTGATGAAAAATTGGATAGGACGACCCAAGGGATACTTGCTCTTCTAGAAAATTTTCATTGCATGCCTAAGAACCTAGAAAAGTTGCTCCCAAATTTTGATCCTGACAAGAAGATGAAAGCTAAGGACTACATTGATGACTTCTACATGCATATGTGAATGCTAGAGGTATGTTATGATGACGTCGCTTGTAGAATTTTCCTGTACACTTTGAAGGGTAGAGCATCAGTTTGGTATCACAATCTTCCGCCTAATTCATTCAATAGTTGGAGGGAGTTGATTTTTTTTCTTTTTCTTAGACAAACTTACTATTGATAAAACACTTGCCATGTTACTTAAGGAACTTGGAAATATTAAGATGGGTGACAAGGAAAAGGTGAAGGATTTTAATCTCAGGTTTACACATTTTGTAAGTAAGTTCCCCACCAATGTTTAACCATAAGTTTCTATTACCAAATATTATTATAATGTTTCCTTGCCTACTAACATTTCCATGTTTGTTAAAAGAGCTACAAAGGAAACATTGGATTTGAACTTTGCAGAAGCAATTGATGTTGAGAAATAGTTATATTCTATTGGAGCTATTGATGATCAGGATGGTTCCAAAGACTCCAAGGACACTGGTAAGAATCGCAATCCTCTTCCATTAATACCAAGGAGAAATATTCTTTATATATGGAAAGCTTGGATAAATCTCTGAAGTTTCTCACTAATGAAGTATCTGAACTAAAGAGGAGGTCGACTGAGGAAACTGCCAACAATACACCTTTTAAGATGCCTATCATTACAAAGAATAATAATCCACTGGCCAAGTCTGCACAAAGGTCCAATGTTGTGTTCAATGTTGAAAATTTGGGCATGGATAACTTTTGTACCTTCCATGGGGAGAGGCATTCAAAGAAAACGTGTCCAAAATGGAACCACAACATGAATGCTATGACGGGCAATTTCATAGAAAAGTTGTTAGTAGAGGACAAATCTGAGCAAACTAAAGAAGCAAGCGGACCAACCACGATAGAGGAGATTTTAGATGATGTTCACTTAGTCAATGCATATGATGTTATATTCAATACTAAAAGGCAAAGTGCTAATGAACCCCTAGTGAGTGAAGCTCCTTTGCAACAAGCAGCTCAACCGTACAATATGAGGAGAAAAGGACTGGTTTTTGGTCAATATATCAAAACGGAATTGTTGAGAAAGATTTTAGCACCCACAAATCCTGCTTAGAATGCATAGAGTAAGTCTAGAAGTGCTCTGCCCCTTAAGAGCACTTTCACAAACAATAAGGATAAGTCCAACACTCTTGAGGAATCTAACAAAGTCATACTACCCATAACTTCAACATGACCTGTTATGGAGGAAGATAGTGGTTATAATGTTTTTGAGGATATGAAAATGGCTTGTACCAATATTTCAATATTTGAGCTTGCAAAAATAACATGACAACACAAACTGATCATCCAAGCAATTTACATCACAACCTTTGTTAGGTAAGGAAATTTCTTCTTCTCAAGCTATGTCCAGTAAGTCTCATGACATTCTCAAGTTTGTATTTAACACTGCTAATCTGAACGCTAATACTATCTGCCTCCATTTTCTTTGAACATTTGAAATGTTTAACTATAATGTTCATAATTGTATTGTTGATTTAGGCGCATCTCCAAATGTTATTCCTTTATCTCTCACCAAGAAGATTAACGCCAAATGGGAAAAGGTTGATGCCTAAATCATACAATTGGACAAATCTTTGGTCCAGGAAATTGGTGAACTCAATAATGCTATCATCAGTTTATCATCATACGATAGAGTTCACCAATGCATACATATTGTTATTGTGGACATTCCTTAAGCCTATGGTTTTCTTCTTAGCAAAGACTTGTCTAGAAAACTACAAGGATACTTTTCTTTAGATTAGACACATTTTGGCTTCCTTATAAGAGAAAAAATAATCAGATTCAAGTAGAAAGTGAGCCTTACATGAAACATGCCATGACAGTGCTTGAGGGACATAATGAGCCAATCAACTTTGCACATGCCATTTTTGGAAATTGTTTCCTAGAGGTTGACCAGGGATGTTACTAAGCACAGCCATCCCCCGTATCATCTGATACACAGTTGGAGCTTCTTCCTTGCAATTCAACTGGTGCTAATGAAATTTGTAACATATATGTACATATTATTAGTGTAGGAACTAACCTAGTAGCTACTAACATCTTGACATTATATTTTGATGGTTCTAAAACTCAAGACAGTTTTAGAGCTAGTTTTATCCTTATTTACCCTTGAAATAAAAGGTATATCCTATCATGTCACTTGGATTTCAAGTGCATGAACAACACTACTGAATATGAATCACTCATTCTGGGATTAAAGAAGGACATAGACCTTAAGGTGGAAGTACCCAATGTAATCAGTGATTTAGAGTTTGTTACTTGTCAGGTACATAATACCATTCACTATGTTTCACCTAATTTGAAAAACTACCAACAAGAGGTATGGCGACTCATTTCATTCTTTAAAGCATTTAATATTAGTTCTATTCCTAGAATTCGTAATGCCACTACCTATACATTAGCCAATGCAGCGGCTAGGATGTCACCATTAAAAAATGAATTTTCTATAAAAATTATTTATAAGCCATCTTTGCATGACAATATAACTAACTTTCATGTGTTTAATGACGACCAATAGATACTGCCCTTATGGCCAATGCAGATATTCTAAAAAATGTGGTTATTGAAGAAGATGAGCACGAAAAGGCCTTAATGAATAAGATCAAGCATCTAAAGGGAATCTTATGCCCAGAGGTTTGGTATTTATTAAGAAAATTTATGACTTGTAAAACTGTTTCAGAGGACCAATGAATACAAAGACTCAGATCTCAACGTTGTCACATGAACAAGTCAATTTAGGAACCAAGGAAGATCTAAAACAAATGACTATCGAATATTGGTACATGTTGTTTTCCTCGAGAAATACAAGATTTCATTCATATTTTCAAACAATATCGAGATGTATTCCTGTAAACGTACGATGATCTAAAGACATATGTTACACATATCATCCATCATGAAATTCCTATCAAAGAAGGGGTGAAGTCATTTCAACATAAGCTAAGGAAAGTTCATTAAACGGTTGAACCCCTTATTAAAAAATAATTAAGGAAGTTGTTGGATCTTCAGATCATCTTCAAGGTTCGTCATTCCACATGGGTTTCCAACTTGGTTCATGTTAGAAAAAATACGACTAGATAAGGCTATGTGTTGATTTTCACAACCTCAACCGGCTTCAGATAAAGATAATCACCTCATGCCATCTATGGAGAAGATACTCCAGACAATATCTGGGTTAGAAATATTCTCGCTACTAGATGGATTCTTTGGGTAAAATCAAGTGCGGGTAGCATAACCAGATAGACTGAAAACCACCTTTAGGACGAAGTGGGGAACTTTTGCATTCAAGCGCATGCCATTTGGACTCATTAAAATTGGTTCTACATTTCAACGAGCCATGGACATCACATTTCGTGGATTGATCGGCTAGAGTGTGGTAATTTACTTGGATGACATAATAGTGTTAAAAAAAGAGATGATCATATCCATCATCTAAAGCATATTTTTGAGAGATGTTGCAAGTATGGAATTTCACTAAATCTGAAAAAAAATAGCATCTTTGGTGTGTTCAAAGGTAGTCTATTAAGACAAATTATTGCTAAGAGTGGAATTAAGGTTGACCTAGAGAGGATTAAAACTATTTCTCAAATCCCTTTTCCCGTGAAAAAGAAAGCGGTGCAATCCTTCTTGGGAAAGATCATTTTTCTTCGAAAATTCATCTCTGATTACACACATTGTTAAACCATTACAGGAGATGATAAAGAAGGGTGCCATATATAAATGGGACAAGAGGGAGAAATATGCCTTTTAGTAGGTCAAGAAAGCCATCACTAATGCCCCAACCTTATACAGACAATATTTTGGCAAAGATTTCATGTTATACACGTTTGCTTTTGACATATCTATTGCGACCATTTTAACAAAAAAAACAATCAAGAAAATGAGCGGCCTGTATCTTTCATGAGCGCTGGTTTACAGGGATTAAAACTGGATTATCCCACCATCAATAACCAAGCATGCACAATGTAAAAGGTGATTAATAATTTCAGGCCTTACATCCTAGAACCTCACACTATTATCTATGTGCCTCATCTAATAGTTAGAACACTTTTTTTAAAACAAAAACTAGGTGAGAGGAGGGAAAACTGGATGACTTCTTGAAAATGCAACAAGAAAATCCTGATTTAATTTTCCCTTGAATTAAATTAGGAGAAAAATTGTAATTTCACATCACAAGGCAACTTGTACGAGTTAACTAAGGTAGTTTCACTTAGTTGGTTCAATTAATTCAAGTTGAGGGCCTAACTTGAGTCACGTAGAGTGGTTCATAAATTTTAGGAGCCTAGGTTGAGTTTATTTTGAGTTGTAATTAATTAATTCAGTTTAACTGGGTTAAAGTCAGTTAAACTAGTTCCAACTATTAGAGGAACTAGTAGGAGGTCTAAGAATGGGGTGATGCTTCACGTGTTCAACCAGTTAACTGATAATTGAGTCATAAATAAATCATGCATGTTAGATTTGAGAGTTACCCAGTTGAGATTGGAGTTCGAGGGTAGTGTATTATTAGTTGTATAATTATTTGAATTATACATATGATGCATGTAGTCAGAGGAAGAGCATAAAGAAATTGCGCAATCCAATGGAGGAAAATTCCTATTAAATAGGGGCCTAGTTCCTCATTGAACATCACAAGGAAATAGGGACTTGGGAAAGCATAAAATTAGTTAAGTATTAGCTAAGGCTTGTCTAGGAAGCAGTGAGATAGATTATACCTGTGCAAAGATTGTTCAGGTTGAATAAGCATTTTATTTTCGTCTCTATTTTATGATCAAATGCAATATACATATAGGAAGGGGTTTTGAGTAGCAAGCTTTCCCCTTAGATAAATCTATGATCATATGTGATTGAATCTTCTCTCATGTTTTGTGATTTCTTGATCGATTAATTGTTTCTGCTGATGGGTAGATTATATTCAAGTCTTTTGTTTTAGCAAATTACATAAACAATTTGAATCTACAAGGAATTTCTACATGGTATCAGAGTTGAAATGAAAATAGAAGAGAAGAATTTGAAGTTGTCCTTGCAGGTGAATAGAATTTGCAGATTTATGGAGCTCTAGTTTAGGGTAGATCTAGAAGACCCTATTTGAGGATTATGAAGCAAAAGGCTACTAGTGGGCAGATCAATGAGCCAATGTTTAGTGACACAAAAAGGAGTTGTGATCATTGACATTGGTAGATTGAGGGGCATAGATATTTCCCACAAGGAGATCGAGACTTAGAGGGAGCAGCCCTATGGAAGCAAGTACTTTAGGATATGGGGAGATCAGACTCATTATTGCAGTAGTTGCAGCAATAGTGCGAAAGCAACAACAGAGAAGTAGTAACAACTGTATGAGTAGATCAGAGTTCACTTTGCATGCAGTTATACCTCCTGGTGTGAGGTGGGGTGATGTGAAGCTTCAGAAATTTTTGAATAATATGACACTTATTCATAGAGATTATCCTGATTATACACTATTTGCGGAATCATGCATAATACATAACCTCCTCTACGTTGATCATCAATTTACGGAATTAAAACATCAATCGCATGCGCACATTGAAGCATCAATCACACATATCAACACAGTATGTACCCGGGGAAAGCATAAAGCTGAAAAACCCCAACTATCTGTATACTATATTGATTGAGAACATGTAACAATACATAATACTCCTCGCAAGTACTCAGTACTATCTCCACTGGTTACACACAAATTAGCTCAGATCTGAATCAATCACTGGCTCAAATCTCCTCCGTTGCTTGCTTGCCACCACTGCACAATCCTTCATGAGAATACTGATGAATCAATGATCCAAATTCATATTTCCCTTGGGTATACCACGCAATCCTCATTGGCAATACTCAATCCATTGATTGTGCAAATCACATCCACAACTATAGTCACAACTGACAGCTGTCTTGTCCTTTCACTCACCTCTAACACTTGTCTCCATTGAACTGTCCATGCACTGAGTTAACTGATGTATTCTTTAGTTGATTTATGAGTTAATAATCAGTGAATTAATTAATAACTAATTCACATCACTCAACACCAGAGTATTTTTTAGTTAGACTAAATACAACTAGTTCAACTAAGTCAAACTGAACACAACTCCATCAACTCCTCATTCAACTCCACAGAACTCAATCACTGAAGTTCTAACTGAAGTCCTTCATGCAATAGCTCAAGTAACCCATAAGAAAAGTGTATTTCCTTCTGGCAGTTGTATGTGCCACATCTGTAGCTCGAACTGAAGTGCTCCAAGAGAATATGATAATGTTTATAGTCCAAATATTATTAATAGCTAATAATATTCGACTGTTCTATATTTAGACTGTCAGTCTAAAAATAGACTCCATCCATAAGTCTAAAAATATAAGTCCATCTATTTTTACCAACATGACCAATCATCCATAAATAGAATCCTGCAACTCATAGACCATGATCCATATGTCTAAAAATAGACTTTGCACCAAAAATAGCCTGCGGGCACACTTAGTGAAGGCGACTTCTTTTCACTAAGCTCCATCATCTTGTTGCATTTTTAAC
>APFE030562152.1:111103-125203 GCA_000404065.3 Pinus taeda
TGAGATACAATATGACCCAGATATTCCACCTCCTATACTCCAAAGAAACATTTGGAGGTTTTTGCATATAATTGTTTCTCTTACAATAGTTTGATCATCCTTTCAACATGTTGAACATGATCCTTCCAAGACTTGTTGAAGATTAGTAAATAATCAAAATATACTAGCACAATTTTTCTAAGAAAGGGTTTGAAAATGGAATTCATCAAACCTTGAAATGTAGAAGGTGCATTGGTAAGGCGAAAAGGCATGACTAAAAATTCACAATGTCCCTCATGAGTTTTAAATGTTGTTTTCAGAATGTCTTCAGTCTTCATTTTGATTAGGAAACATTTCTTGTAGCAACTTTGTCAAACCTTCCTTCAAACCTTCCATGTCTTCTTTTAAACCATTCTTCAAATCTTCCATGTTGCCTTTCATTTTTGCTTCTATACCATTCATATTAGCTTTCGTGCCATCCTTCAAACCTTCAATGTCTCATTTTAATCTATTCTTCAAAACATCCATCTTAGCTTCCATTTCATTTTTGGTTACTCTTTGTGAGAGCGAAATTTGTTGCACTTGGTCTTGTAATTTTGATATATCATGTTGCATATCTTTCTCTTCTTCATGCGTCACAGTGGATCTTTCTGGTTGCTTACTATGTGTTTCCATTTTATTTCTTCGAGTCATTTTAAAATCAAACAACGATATCTATGATTCACTATGCCCTTTGAATCACTTCAAACAAATTTTTGAAATGAAAACTATGTAATTTTTTAAAAAATACACACTTTTTTTTTCACTTTGTAGGAGCTTGATATTGAATCTGTTGTATCTCTGTAATTTTGGATCTCCAAGGTCTGAAATTTCTTCATGTGGTATCCCTCTAAGTCCTCTTTCCAACCCCCCAAGTCTGATCGAGATTAGATTCTTCAATAAATAGTTATTCCCTATCTCCGACAATGACCTGATTATAGACTGGTTGAGTAGAGCGAACTGTTATAGAGTGCCACGTGTCATTGTTTTCACCTTCAGCCCTAAAAATGATACCCAACAAACTAAAGCCCATCCTCTTTCTTTCACTTTTTATGAAATTTAAATCCAGTGCTCAGAGAGAAAGTTATGATGATTTTCCCAAGGTTGTTTGTTTGAGATGGAATTCTGGAGCCTACAAAAACCCTAATCCTCAGATCATATCTCCAAAAATATAGCAAGACAAGATTTGAAATTTGTACACAAGGTTCAATAATATTTCGGCTCCACGGGGTTTCAATTTAAGCTTCTGAAGCTTCGTAGAAATTTTTTATAGTGAAAACTTCACCATGACCTATTTGTAACAGCGAAACCCTAGAATCCAAAGCTCTGATACCAAATGTTATGCAACCAACTCACAAATATATAGATTAACGACTTAAAAATTATCCTCTTCGAGGGGGAAACCTCCTTTACATTACATAATTGAAAAATTCTTGGATGATTTAAATGAAAAAACCTCCTTTCTATATATATGAGCCTAAGAGGTCACAATATAATCAGAGCCGACATAACAATAATATGTAAGGGCACACCAATAAAAATAGTGGGCTTCTATGAGGCACACTAATAACAATATGGGGAAAACATGAGCGCACCAATAACAATAAGGGGGCTACACTGACAATAACAATGAGTGAATACACTAGTATTATAGGGACCTAATAGTTACAATACTATGAGCCAATATAATGACTTACTAATACCACTTGCCCAAAAAACCGTAACTCAAGATCATATGCCATTTTTTAGTTAATAAATTCTAATTAAAAGTGCCAAAATGACATATATGCTTTTGAAATAGATATAAACTTTTGATTTATGATTACTAATAAGAATATTCTAGAATATTCCATGGAGGTTAAATCCATACCATCCACCTAATAAATATTGATAATTAAATTAAATTATAGAAACCTTATTTCAAAATAAACATACCTATCACCATAATTAAAAATAAAAATAACAGAAAAAAACTAAACTAAATATTATAAGATATTCTTGATAAATTTGTAAAAAAGTAAACCATTCCCTTTTAATAAAAATAAAATATCAAAGTTGAAACAAAGTACTACATGATTGAAAAAGTGTTGATTTAAAAAATGGTATAATTGCCTCTGACAAATAGACGAATGAAATGTTCAAAAATATAATAACAAAGATGACACTTTTAAACATATTCACTCACTTAGCACTATAACAAGGAGAAATACTTTTTCCCAATTTGACGTTGGGAAAATGTACATAATACTACTTTGGAGGAGAGAATTTTTCCTAGCAATTTGTATAAATGTATGATATACAAAACCCTTTGAAAAGCCCAACATGCTTTAAATTTGGATTGAAAATTTCTCTACGCATTAAAAAGAATCATGAACTAAAAAAACATGAATTATACTTAATAGCTAGTGTTATACTTAATAAACTTTAAAAAGCATGAATTATACTCCATAGTTAAGAAGACGAGTGTTATACTTAATAAACTTTATGATGCCAGATTTTATTTTATTTTATTTTTATTTAATATTTAAAAAATATTATTTTTCAAATATAATATTAAACATAAACACTGTGATTAGTTGAATGAAATGATATAATTGATTATAATGTATCTCTATATATATAATTGGAAAAATGAGACTAGTCTTTCAATAATCTTTCACATCCTGAAGATGAACCACCATTGCTGGTTCAAAACGTCGATAAAAAAGAAACCTTATGCGATGTATCCGAAAGATAATCTGAATAATAATGAGACTCGCAGAAACCTCAAAGACAAGATACTCACCCACTACGGAAGGGAGATAATGAAAGAAGTTCGCAGATTTGAACGACACAGATGGCTCTTAAAAAAAAAGAAGAGTGACCTTACATTCTTGAAGAGATGCAGAACTTCATCAATTATTCCTACCTTTTCCAAAATCAATCATTCTTTGAGAAGCCAACATAATAATCAAATATTCATCAAAGCCAGCATTGCTCTTATTCGAAGCGAAATTAGGAAAACCAGGTATGAACTCAACACTTTATCCCAAAAAACTTATAATCTTCATAAAAGTTTAGCTAATTCAATCAAACCAGAGTTATGGGTGTTAATTGACTTGGCTTCGGCATTAAAAGCTGTTAGACTAGAACAACTTACAATCACTAAACAAACTCAAAAATTCTCCAAACTCTTGGACAAAAAAGCAACTCTCCACAATGTATTGGACTTCAGCTCTCACTCTAAAATCAATGCTTCACAAATTTCCTCATTAAAATCCCTCATCAGTCATAATATTTTTGTCAATAACAATAAAAACACTGGATACCTAGACCTAACAGCAAACCCACATAGCAGCATGCCTCTACCTTGTTCAGAACACACCCTTCAACAAATACAACCCAGCCCCCTTGCAGCCCCATAAGCTGGCCACGCAATAAAAACACACACCCCCCAACATACACAACCCAGCCCCCTCAAAGTCCACTCAACACACACCCCATAAAGCCTAGCCTACGTTGTTTAACTCCACTCAATGCACACCCCATAAAGCCTAGCCTACGTTGTTAACCTCACTCCATCCCACGCAGTCCCCTACTCAATCTCATACACCCCATTTGACGCAGTCTCATACACTCCAGTCTCCTACGCAGTCTCATACACCCCACTCCATCCCACGCAATCTTCACAATCCTACGCAATCATCAACAACATCTCCTATGCAGTCATCAACAACACCCACACAGTCATCTCCTACACAGTCACTTCAGTCCCCTACACAGTCTCATACACCCCACTCCATCCCACGCAGTCTTCGCAATCATCAGCAGTCTCCTACGCAGTCATCAACATCTCCATTCCACGTAGTCCCCTATGCAATCATCAACACCCACGCAGCTGCAAATTCAACACAACAACCCCTATAATACCACGCAACCGCATCAAAATACCCCCCCACAATAACATGACCCTACCCTAGCCCGCGCAATCCCAACTAGTGCTGTCAGGCTCACCCACGCCTCCTTTCCAACCTGCGGTATCCCAACCTGTGAAAGAAGCAACACACAAACACCAGAAACAATACAATGACAGTAAACCTATGTCACAGACCAATAACAATAATAAACCCAATAATAAAAAAGACAATCTGGTCATAAATTTATCTAACATACAACTAAATGAACACATCCTAAACTTATTAAGAAAAGGATTAAATTTCTCCATCACACCACGCAAAATCCCTGTTGAAGACATTATGTGCAATATTGAATATGGTATCAAAAACCTTCCTCACAACATAAAAGAACAAATCAGACAAGACTATTCCATCACCCTTAGGAAAGCAAAACCCCCCAAAAGCAATGTCAACAAACAAGAGTATCTAGCTGTCAAAACCTTGAACTCCAACCCTGATATTGTAGTGTTGAAAGTAGACAAAGGAGGAGCCACCATTATCATGAACAAGAGTGACTACAAAGAAAAAATGCTAGAACATCTAAATAACAGTGGCCGCTACAGAAAACTCAACAAAAACCCATTAAACAAGATCTCCAAAAAAGTATGCGACCTAATCAAAACTAGTAAGATACAAGACAACAAAAATCTCATAGTCAATAATCCATACACACCGAGGATCTATGGAGCCCCAAAGATTCACAAGGAAGAAATCACTCTGAGACCAATAGTAAACACAATTAATGGACCTACATACCATCTAGCAAAACACCTAGCCAAGAAACGAAAACCACTAGTGGGAAACACAAACTCTTTTGTCAAAGACTCAACCCAATTCATTGAAGAAATCAAGAACATCAAACTTGATCAAAATGACATTTTGGTTAGTTTTGATGTCACCTCACTATATACCAATATCCCCATTAATGATGCTAAGGAGGTTATCTGTAGATTTACAGACCTAGACACATCAAAGCTCATAGAAATTTACCTGAGGTCAACCTTGTTCAACTTCATGGAACATATTTATGAACATACATGTGCAGTTGCCATGGGGTCGCCCCTGTCCCCTATTATTGCCAATTTATTTATGGAGGACTTTGAAAACAAAGCCCTTAGGACTACACCCCTAAAACCTAAATTGTGGAAAAGATATGTGGATGACATGTTCATCATATGGCCTCATGGAAGAGAAACCCTAGAAACCTTCAAACAACACCTATCCCCTTCCATAAAATTCACTATGGAAGTTGAGGTAAAAAAAAGCCTCCCCTTCCTTGATATCCTCATCACTAGGAATGATGATGGCTCTATATCCCACCAACTATATAGAAAAAAGACTCACAACAAACAATATTTACATGCCTCCTCACATCATCACCCTAGCCACAAACTAGGAGTCCTCAACGCATTAGCTACCAGAGCCCTTAGAATCTCTGACAAGGAACACCTAGAAAAAGAAACAGAACACCTTATTAAAGTTTTGCTAAAAAATGGATACAACAAACATCAAGCTATCTAAGCCATAAATAAGGCAAACACTCAACCTAACAAAAATAAAAACTTTGATAATATAAAAGGTAAAGTCAACCTCCCCTACATACAAGGGTCTACAGACAAAATCTCCCGCATCCTGAAAAACAATGGAATTCTAACCACTTTCAAACCCTTAAACACTATCCGTAATTGCCTTAATCCAGTGAAAGACAAAATTGATCCTAAATGCCATAAAGGTGTCTACTTAATTCCTTGCTCATGCGGCAAACCCTATGTAGGTGAGACTGGGAGATCCTTTAACACAAGAATCCAGGAACACTCTGCTGACATTAATCACAATTGATCCAAATCGTCAGCTCTAGCTGAACATTATGATAAAACTAAGCACCAAATCTGTATAGAAGATACATGTATCTTAGCTAGGAGTGATCACTACTTCATAAGGAAATTCAGAGAAGCCATAGAAATTAGCAAACACCCTAATAACCTCAGTAGAGACGATGGATGGACCATAAGCGAAAACTGGATTCCTATCCTATCATCCAAATCTACCCTTAACTATAATCCTCCTCTAATTAACCTAGAACAAACATAAAAGATCTAATCCATTTTAATTAATTAACACACTATGACCTTAATAAAATATAATTTAACAAAAATCATCTAAGTGGTGACTGCGATAAAGTTTTTTTTTTTTTTTTTTTTTTGTTAGCACTTTGCAACCTGCGAGATCCACATTCCACGTGATCTAAAGCCTGCTTTCACGCATTCTGAGCCTCCGAGGGAGTCCGCCGAGGGATCTACTGCAGGTTGTGGCGGCCCCGGCTGGATCTGTTAGCTCTCCATGGAGGAGTTGACTCCCTCTCCTCCTTCACCTTTTGCCGCTGAGGCCTTCAAAACCCTGCTGGCCTCTTTGCCCAAGAAGAAATGCATGGAAGCAGCAAAGTTTGTGAAAAAGCTCGAAGATATCCCTGAGATCGCCCTTCCACCAGAAGGACCGATCCAAGTAGCATTGTCTCTAGCAGATTGGGCTCTGGTTGGTCAGTTTACAGGACTTTGGCCTTCCTCGAAATCAACCGAAAACTGGGTCTCTAGGAACTGGGCACCTTTGATAAAAAACAAGGCAACCTCTTACTTCCTCGAGAGAGAATATTTTTTGTTTGAATTCTCTACAAAAGAGGACAAAGATCTCATTTTTAGGAATGACCCCTACTTCATGGGCCCCCAAGGGCTATATTTAAATAAATGGACGCCAGACTTCGATCCGGCAGTGGATGTGCCTACAACAGTCCCGGTGTGGGTGAGACTCCCCAATCTTCCAGTTCACTGCTGGAACTAGGATTCTTTGAAGCACATAGGAAATACCCTTGGAAAATTTATAGACAAGGCCAACAACAAGGACCAGTATGATTGTGTCAAAATCTGTGTGGAGGTAGATCTGGAGGTCGGACTACCGGAAGCCATCAAAATAGTTGTAGGTCCATGGACTCATGTATAGAAACTGGATTATGAGCAGCTGCCATTTGAATGTCGGAAGTGCCACGTCTATGGACACTTTGCCAGAGATTGCCTGTCCAAAGGGGTGGAAGAAAAAGGGAAGGAAGAAGGATGGAATCAAGCAAAGCACTCTAAAACCTTTCACAAGAAGAATGCAAATGGAAATGCCAAAGCTCCTCAAGCGGGTCCTACTCAGAAACCATCCATGGAAAGCCAAGGGAATAAATTCGAGATCCTTGGATTTGAAATCATGAACACCCAGGAGACAGAAATCCCAAAGGAGGCCTCTCCCTCTAAATCCTCCCCCTCCACCAAAAGTGTTCCAGAGAGATCCAAAGGGAGGATATCAGAAGAGGAGAAGGAAACCCAAGAGTCTGAGGAATCGAAGGAAGAAGGGGAAAAAGGTGAATCCCAGTCCTCTCCTAGAAGATCTACAAGAGGACACAAGTCTGCAAAGGAAAAAAGAGAACAAGAAACCTATAAGGACAAGCTCCAGGGTAGCCAACCAACGTTAGAGAAGCTTCTAGCAAAATCCACGAAGATGACGAGGATCTAATCCCAGGGCTCCAAGGGAGCTCAACAAGGCAAAAATAAATGATGAAGATAGTCTCATGGAATTGTAGGGGAATGGGCACCACAGCTAAGGAAGAAGAAATGAATAGTTTAATAATATTGGAAGCCCCGGATATCCTCCTCATCCAGGAGACCAAATTGGAGGACACAACTTTCCTCCAAGTAAGCAAAAAAATTTGGAATAAAAGTGGAACGCATGCAATCTCTGCCCGTGGAGCATCGGGAGGACTTGGGTCGCTTTGGAACACAAATAAGTTTTCATTAATCTCTGAGTCCTTGAATACCCATTGGATTTTTTTTAAAATGAAGCATTTAGAATCAAAGGAGATTATTTGTCTATTCAATGTTTATGCCCCTAATAATGCAGGTGAGAAAAAAAATTGCTGGGACTCCATCAAAAGTCTAACATATCTAGAAAATCTGGAAAACATAATCATAGCCGGAGATCTAAACCTCACCCTCCTCTCAACAGAAAAAAGAGGAGGGAGCATAGTCAGAGATTCGACAAGAGAATGGGCGGAAGACCTCATGTAAGACTGGGATATGCTAGATATAAAGCCGGTCACAGGCAGGTTCACATGGTCAAATAAGAGAGTTGGACCGGGTCACATAGCGGCAAGACTTGATAGATTTTTGTTCAAAGTTCTTTCTTGCTTCTCAGGTTAGAGACTAGAATGTGTATTCTCCATAGTAGTGTTTCAGATCACAAGCCCATTAGCCTAGAGTTGTTGACTTCTAAGGATCTGGGGCCTATCCCTTTCAGATTTAGCTCTCTATGGACTAAAGAGACAGACTTCATGCAAAAGGTCAGAGATTGTTGGAAAGAGCCACTCAAGGGTTCTCCTTACTTTTTTTGGGAGGAAAAACTTTGAAGAGTTAAAGCGATGCTGAAAGGCTGGGTTAAGACCTTGCCCAATCCCGCTGTGGACAAAAAAAAAATTCAAATTGAACTGGAAAAACAACACCTCCACCTAGAAGTTGCTGAAATCACCAAAGAAGAGCTGGACAAGGAATCTCAACTACAACAAAAATTCCATAAGGCTTGTCTGGCAGAAGAAGAATTATGGAGGCTCAAGTCAAGGAGTCTATGGCTCAAAGCTGGTGACTGAAATTCTTCTTTTTTCCACAAGCAGGCTCAAGCCAGGAAATGCCACAATTCTATATCTGAAATCAAAAAAGATAACTGCACTTTAAAATATTTTGCCAGCATTAAGAGGGCAGCTTCAGATCACTTTGAGAAGATGTATAGTGAAGGCGTGGAGACTAGCCAAAACAAAAATATGCTAGATGATGTTCCCAACCTCATCACACCTAAAATGAAACAAGCTCTTGAAGGCAAAATCACCAAAAACAAAGTTAGGGAAGCCCTCTTTGCAATGGAACCCGACAAAGCCCCAGGTCTGGATGGCTTCACGCCCAGATTTCTTCAAACATGTTGGAAGATAGTTGAGAAGGAGCTCTTCAAAATGATCCAGAAGTCCCAAGAGTGTCAAAAAATTGGAGGCTGCACAAATTCAACATTCCTCGCCCTCATCCCTAAAGAAAAAGGTGCAAACTCATTTAATAGATTCCGTCCTATATCCTTATGCAACATTGGATATAAAGTGATTACCAAGGTAATAACAAACAGATTGAAGAAAATCCTCCCCAAAATCATCCTGGAGAATCAAGGTGGATTTATGCATGGCAGGCAACTAGTAGATAAGTTCATCCTGGTCCAAGAGGCGATTCATTCCAGTCTTCGTCGAAAAGAAAAAGGTATGGTCATTAAAATCGACCTAGCTAATGCATTTGATCGTGTAAGACATAGATTTTTGTTTGCTGTTTTGCACAAACTTGGCTTTGGTCAAAATTTTGTCAAGTGGATCAGAGCTTGTATTTTGGAACCCTGGATTGCACCTTTAGTGAATGGCAGGGCTGCTGACTTCTTCAAAGCTTCTAGAGGGCTGAGGCAGGGGTGCCCCCTCTCACCCCTCCTCTCTGTGTTGCAGGCCTGTGTCCTCAGTTCCTATTTAAACAAGAAGCAACAAGACCAAGATATAGTTGGCTTGTGCATAGCAAGAAGGGTTAAGAGCATCAACCATGCCCTCTTCGCAGATGATACCTTGTTACTAGGGGCTGCAACTCAACTGTCTGCAAGCAAATTCAAGGAAGTGCTGGAAGATTACTGTCAAGCATCGGGCAACGAACTAAACAGGGGTAAGTGTCATGTTTACTGCTGGAATATCTTAGTTATTGCTGCAAGTTATATAGCCAGATGTCTAGGCTTTGCAGCGTCAGCATCCTGGACCTCCTTTAAATACCTTCGGCTGCCCATCTTTCATAAGAGGTCTATGAGCAAGGATTGGCATCCCCAGATAGAAAAATTCAAAGCAAAAATGCAGGCCTGGGGATCCTCCTGGCTCAACATTGCCGGAAAATCAGTACTCATCAATTCCATGCTTTGCAACCTGTCGCTATTTCAATTCTCTGTTCTTTTGGCACTGGTGGGAATCATTGAGAGGATGGAGGAGCTAATCAGGAAATTTCTCTGGAAAGGAGGCAAACATAATGAGAAGAGAATTTCTCTAGTTAATTGGGAAATAGTCTCCAGACCGCTGCAGGAGGGAGGATTAAACTATAAAAATCTAAGTACACAAAATCTAGCAATGGGAGCCAAATTAATTTGGAAGATCATACCTCCAAAGCCAGGATGGGTTCAACTGGTGCTATGGAGGAAATATTTCAGAGGATAGAGGCTTCAGTGCCTGGAGCATCCCAAAGACCATAACAAAACCTCCCTCAACACTCTAATTATTAAAATTGGCCCACTAATAAGAGACAACGCCTACTAGATACCAGGAAATGGTAAACACATCAGGTTATGGGATGATAGCATAATGAACAGGCCTCCGCTGATGAACTCGAACCTTAGGAACGAGCTGAAGGTATGGATGGATGAAGCCAATATAAAAACGCTCTGGGACATATCAAATTGGTGTGGAGACAACTGGTCTGGCTGGAAACAGATCAACGTTCCATCTGCGTTGCAGTCAGATTATGATATGCTGTTGAAGATGCTGCATGGGGTGGCTCCGTTGCACGCAAGAAGAAAAGGCACGAGAGGCTGGGGACTGAAGCAGATTGGTTACACGGTGGCTCAGGGCTACGCCAAATTCATGGAGAGACCTCACATGCCCTACACCCTGAACCCCCTAGACTGGTATTTGGAATTTCCCTACCATTCCAAAAATTGACCATTTTTGGTAGCTGCTATGCCACCAAAAAATCCTAACAGATGATAGGCTTCAGAAAAGGGGCTTTCTAGGGCCATCAAGATGCACACTATGCAAGGAGAGTCTGGAATCTGCTCTTCACCTTTCGTTGGCGTGCAATTACACAGGTCTAATCTGGCACGAGCTCCTTGGATCATCGAAATTTATGCCCAACTTCCCCCACTCTGTCCCGGACTTGTTTGCTGGGTGGCTGGCCAGGTATCCAGGCCCAAGTCCAAAAAACAAGATAGTTAAAGCAACATGGATTGCTCTGCCCAAATTCATCAGCTGACAACTCTGGTTGGAGAGGAATAGAAGGATTTTTAGAGATAAGGAACAGAACTTCAAACTAGTAGCAAATACAGTGAAAGGTCAATTAAATGAGTGGCTAAGAGACAAAAGCGATGACACAAATCTAAGCCATCAGGATATTGAGTTTGGAGCAGCCCTCAACCGTAATTTCCAAAAATCGAAAATCCCACCTATATGTCTCAAAGATTGGCAAATAAGGAAAACCGAAGAAGAATTTCAATCTTGGCTATCCAAGCAAACACTCCCCTCTCTTTTCTTTAACGGGGCAGCCAAGGGAAATCCAAGAATGGCTGGAGCAGGAGGACTCATTATCAATCCAGAAGAAGCATCTATACACAGGTTTGCATGGGGACTGGGCCACTCCTCAAGCATACAAGCTGAAGCCATGGCTTTGTTTCAAGGGATCAAAATGCTTAAAGAACTGGGGCACATAGAAGCAGCTGTTTTCGGTGATTCCCAGGTCATCATCAATGCAATGGTGGCCAACACAAATTTAGCATATCTTCGACTTGCAAGGACAATTACAAGAATTAAAGGCATGACAAAGCTCCTAAAATTGAAATTCTTTCACATCCTAAGAAACAACAACAAAGAAGCAGACATAGAGGCAAATAAGGCAGCCCGGCTAGGTGCTGGAACTATTCTCAGAGATAATGAAATCTCTTGGGAACCAATTCCCTAAATTTTCTATGTTTTTCTGTCTTTTGTTAACTCAATTTGTATGCATTCATAAGCTCGGGAAATCAGCAGCAAGAGTTCATGTGATAAATTGTAAAAAGAGGCGAATCATAAGCATATGTGCCATGTCCCGCTGGTTGGAGAGATACCAAGAAACTAGTTTCACCTTTTGTAACCAGAATTATGGCATTTTGCCAAATACTTAATGAAATCCCATAACCGTTTCTGTAAAAAATAAAATATAATTTAACAAAAATCATAGGAAATAAACATCAATTGAAAATATCTTAACTATAATAACTCCTCAACATACGACAATATGTAGAGAGCCTTAATAAAGTTGAATAATATTAAGTCAAAATTACAATAAAAACATTAAAAAGAAATTATTAACCATTATAAATAAATGAAAAAATTATTATAACCAAAATAATAATTAATTAAAATATATATAAACCATAAATATAATACAATTGAAATAAATTAATACAACAAAAATTTAATTTAAATAAAAAATAAATAATTAAAATCAAAAATAATTAATAATTATTAATGATAAAATATTAAAATAAATAAATAATTAAAATAATTATAAAATAATTACATAATTATAAAATTAATAAATAAATATAATAAAATACGAAAAAAATTAAACAAAATAATTAAAAGATAAACCTAAAAAAAGAGAATATAAATTAATTCTATCACAATTTTAAAACAAATAGAACAATTTAAAAATAATTTAATTAAATCCTAGTATCTGTCGGCTAAGCATCTCTATATATATATAATTGGAAAAATGAGACCAGTCTTTCAATAATCTTTCACATCCTAAAGATGAACCACCATTACTAGTTCGAAACGTCGATAAAAAAGAAACTTTATACGATGTATTCGGAAGAAAATCTAGATAAGGATAATGATATTTGTGTATTGACAAACTGTAAACTTATAATTAATCAATACCATTTTATAAATATGAAAATATAAATGATAAGAATCATGATATTTGTAATTATATTAACGATGTGTATTGATAAATTGTAAACTTATAATTAGTTCATGTATGATATTGATTTACATTATGAATGTGTTAGTGCTTTTAATTTGAGGATTTTCTAACAAAATTTGGTATAGTTATAGGGCACCCAAGATTATACGATTAACAATGACAGGAAAATGGATAAAATGTTTACTCTTTGTTATTTTTTTTAAGTCACTTCATAAAGTTCACAAAAATATATGTAAATGGTTTGGTCACAAAGAGTTCGGCTTATTATTTGATATCATGATAACAAGGTTTAGGTTGAAATAGTTTTCTTTAAGAATATGGGTTCTAATTCATGCAATTATAAAGTAGTAATGAAACAAGTTACATAGTAGTGGGCCCCTACCACCTAGTTTAAATATATCTAAATTAAAGTAAAAGACTATGAAGATTTAGAAAAATGGAAGCCTATATAAATTCATAACTATAAACCAAAACTAGAAGAAAAATAGGTACAATTAGAAAATAAGAGACTAGGAAAAAAGGGGGACTATATTTAATTATACAGAGTTAAGTTGTGCAATCTCTAAATTCTCAAGATTTTTATAACAAATTGTTAATTATTTTCCCTTCATTGATATACCCCATCTTATGAATTTTCTTTTAGTACAAATTTTGGTGATGAACATGCATTGGTGGATAGAAACCAATAAGGACTATTCTAATAGCCAATGATGACTATTTAATTGTTAGTTTATGATAGGTTTTCCCACTGTGAAAAACAAAGAGAAGAGAGTACTTCACATAAACCAATGTGAATTTGGAATTTGTAGATATTTAACCTAAATTTTAAAGATGGACGTACGTAGTGTCAAATTTGAAGCAACACCATTATGTTGACTTTAATCAACAAATTTTACTCAACTTTGAAACTATTAAACAATGAGAAGTTGTTGAATACAAACCCGATTGGTTGACTTGTGCAAATTTAGGAAATGTTATGGAGTTCTTATATAAGAAAACTTTTCCATTGGGAAACATTAGACAAACATTTATATTTTAAGGGGATGCCAAATATAGTTAAATTAATAAAAATATCTAAATTAAAGTAAATGTTTTATTTTGATGATGGCAACCAATTGATAATTACTAGGATAACCCTTCAACATAAGACATGATTATGACACTGAGCAAAAATATGATATGCATGGATATAATGTTCTTCTCCTACCCTTGCTTAGATATGATTCCCTTGTTACTTGTAATTGTCATGTACATTTAAAAAATGTTTATCTATATAAAAAGTTATTGAGTTTGTTTTGTGAGCAATTGTCTTTTCTTATATTTTA
>APFE030562152.1:126445-244195 GCA_000404065.3 Pinus taeda
AATGTGAGTCATAGAGCTCTTTCAGCTTTTGTAAAGCTTCAAAGGCAGTTGAACATGTTGAAATGTGACGACTCACCTCCTTATTTACAGATGCTGCGATTAATACATACGCTTTGCTGTTCTTGTTTTCCCAGATGGCGAGCTCTTTATCTGATGTAGGCTTTTCTAGGTCATTGTCTCCTTCTCCGACACACACTCCTTTCCACAGCTCATTGAAAATGAGGGTGTGTTGTACCATCTGGGACCAGTCAGGATAGTTCTCCTTGCCAGTGAGAACTATTCCTATCATAGAGATGATTGAATGCATTCTGTAAAAGGTTACTTCTGCTGATATAAAAAACTTTCGCTAATATATTAATGCTTCTGATGGCGAAAAAAAATTTGCTCTTAGAAAACTTCCGCTGCTTTAAAAAATGATTTTGATATGGAGAAAAAATATCATTCAAAATTCTGCTACGCCATTATTGATCATACATATATCACCATATATATACATCTCTGCAAAAAATGTTTGAGCACTTGCTGCCACTGTAATATATATATTGCTGCTGGAAAGGAAGGCAAAAAAATTATCCTCAATGTATAAATTAAAGTTTTCCAAAAAGTAATTATTTCTCTCTGACAGGCACAATCACTAGGGATTTGAAACAATCTGGAATGAGCTAGATTCAATCAACTCAGATTTCTGGAAAACACGCAGTATAATGTGTCTAATAGACTTCACAATGCCTTGTACAAGTTCTTAAAGCTGTAAATCACAATGCTTCAAACACTGGCTTCAAACTCACTATTCAACGCTTCAAACACTGGCTTCAAACTCACTATTCAACGCTTCAAACACTGGCTTCAAACAATGGCTTCAAACTCACTATTCAACGCTTCAGCGACTATTCAAGGATCCAATACGCTGCTTTAACACTCCAAAAAGCGGTCGGTTCAAAAAAGTTTGGAGAGCTCGGACAAGGAAGTAACTCTTCCAACCGATGGCTCTTATACCCGTGACTCCGTTGCATAGAGTAAAGGTATTGAGAGCAAAGGCGTTATCTGGTAAAAATTAAACTATAATCCGAGCAGAATAAAAATTAAGAGGCCACACCTGTGGATGGAAGATGACATTCGGGTGTTAGCCGGTAAGCCACACCTGTGGATGGATGGAAGATGAAAGACGTTGTAAAAGAGTAAGCCACACCTGTGGATGGATGGAGTAGACGTTGAGGTATTGAGAGAAAAGGCGGAAGATATGGTAGCCAGGGAGGGAAAGGACGATTCCGTTTTCTACAACTGATGTATTCAACTCAAAACCACAACGCAGGTATCGGAGACTACAACAAGCTATTATTCGAATTGAAATGCTCCGACCTCCCTCCAGGAGTATTTTGAATGACTCGCAGACCAAAAGGAGAGTCAAACGAGAAAAACGAAGAGTTTCATGTAAGCGGAAGGGGAGACTACGTTACCAGGCGTTTCAATTCAGGATACTTGGTTTTCACTCATGACAATGCAACGGAACCATGTCAGGCTTCAACAGAATTTGCAGAGTACATTATGAGCAGCACTGGTGCTACTGCTATCAGCGCAACTCCTCCAACTGAGCCAGCGATTATACTGGTAGTCTTCAGAAAAAGAATCTTCAGGCAGCATGCGTTTCATTCATGTATGCAGCTTCAGGTGTGGGACAGAGGAGCAGAAGGCAGGCAAGAGTTACAAGGTTAAAAATAGAACCTGGGACCTGTGCTCTGATACCATGGCAGGCCAGGAGTAACTCCAGAAAAACTAATACCTTTATTTGTTTAATCAGCTATCTAATATATACAAGAATGTGATTGTTCAGTTCATCTTCTCGATGACTGTTCATATTCAGTTCCCCAATCACTGAGGATTAGGTGTCAACAAATAACATAAATACTTTCAAACAAATAAATATATCATGATATTTAAGTATGGGGGTTTACGCAGTGCATTATATTAGATATCATTTTGGGATTCAACTGCGTTAAGTAAGTCATTCACGTATGACCAATTCCATGAGAGGTAGTCGTAACTAACTAATTTCTCATGATTTTTTGAATAGTTCACTTAGCACTCATTGCATCGGGTGATGCTCACAGGGGTGAAGAAGTGGGATTGAAACTAGTGAAAAATGGAGAACGAATCACATAGCATCAATCATCACTTCCGGAGCTTGCACCCGGTAACCAGGACTTCCCAGGAGGTCACCCATCCCAGAACTCCTCTGGCTCAAGCGCGCTTAACTATGGAGTTTTTCCCCACAATCAAGCCCACTTAGCTTGCTACCCCATTTGCAAAACCTTAGCAAGTATTGTGCCTCATGAACCATTCAAGTAGAGATCCCTTGACTCTTTTTGAATTTAAGTATGGGGGATTACGCATTGCATTATATTAGATATCATTTTGGGATTCAACTGCGTTAAGGAAGTCATTCACGTATGACCATTTCCATGAGAGGTAGTCGTAACTGACTAATTTCTCATGATTTTTTGAATAGTTCACTTAGCACTCATTGCATCGGTGATGCTCACAGGGGTGAAGAAGTGGGATTGAAACTAGTGAAATGTGGAGAACGAATCACATAGCATCAATCATCACTTTCGGGGCTTGCACCCGGTAACCAGGACTTCACAGGAGGTCACCCATCCCAGAACTCCTCTGCTCAAGCGCGCTTAACTGTGGAGTTTTCCCCACAATCAAGCCCACTTAGCTTGCTACCCCATTTGCAAAACCTTAGCAAGTATTGTGCCTCATGAACCATCAAGTAGAGATCCCTTGACTCTTTTTGAATTTAAGTATGGGGGATTACACAGTGAATTATATTAGATATCATTTTGGGATTCAACTGCGTTAAGTAAGTCATTCACGTATGACCATTTCCATGAGAGGTAGTCGTAACTGACTAATTTCTCATGATTTTTGAATAGTTCACTTAGCACTCATTGCATCGGGTGATGCTCACAGGGGTGAAGAAGTGGGATTGAAACTAGTGAAATGTGGAGAACGAATCACATAGCATCAATCATCACTTCCGGGGCTTGCACCCGGTAACCAGGACTTCCCAGGAGGTCACCCATCCCAGAACTCCTCTGGCTCAAGCGCGCTTAACTGTGGAGTTTTTCCCACAATCAAGCCCACTTAGCTTGCTACCCCATTTGCAAAACCTTAGCAAGTATTGTGCCTCATGAACCATTCAAGTAGAGATCCCTTGACTCTTTTTGAATTAAGTATGGGGGATTACGCAGTGCATTATATTAGATATCATTTTGGGATTCAACTGCGTTAAGTAAGTCATTCACGTATGACCATTTCCATGAGAGGTAGTCGTAACTGACTAATTTCTCATGATTTTTGAATAGTTCACTTAGCACTCATTGAAAAAAAAAAAAAAATTAATTAACTATTTAACTTATAATTCTCTAATTTCAATACAATTTTTAAGTTTTAACTCTCTAATTTCAATACAATTTTTAAGTTTATATAATAATAATAATAATAAGATATATTTTTTTATATGAAATTAAATTATATTTTGAATCGGGATTTGATTAGATATTATTATTATTAGACTTTACTCACAGATATTATTGATATTATTTATAAATCTTTCCATTAAAAATTAAAAGTAATAGTTAAAATCAGAAAAATCAATTTATTTGTATATATATTTTGTTATTGGAATAATTTTTAATAATATAAAAAATATTTAAAATTAAAAGTCTTATTCTTTGAAAATATAAGAAAAATAAATTAAATTACTTAAAATTTAATATATAAAAATATTTAAAAATGAAAATTATCATTTGGCATATCATTTTACACAAAAAATAATTAATACTTTTTATTTAATAACTAATATTTAATATCAATCTCTTAAATTATAATTAATTTACCCAATTACACTAAAAATAAAATATAAAACTAATAGTCTCATATATTATATATATATTATATATTAAACAATTTTATTTTTTTTTTTATTTATTTTTTTATTTTTTTTTTCCACTGGGAAAATCAATAATTTTCATTAATATTAGAAAATTACATATAGCAGATGCCATGGCATTACTGTGTAGTTCATACAAAATTCACCTCGCAGGGTGTTGTGTCAGATGGTAGTTACAAAATTATGCTGGATACATACATATGTCTAGCTGTTCAAGCCTATTTTCTATTACAAAAATGCAGTATTAACCGTTCAATAAAAGCCAGTTTCATTATGCCAAAAATAGTCTCCATTGCTGTCAGTGTTCGAGACTGTTGTCCCTTGGTTCTCTCTGATCTATGTATGGCCTATGGTAGAATCGGTGTTCCTCTGCTCCATTCTGTTCCACCATTAGCCATTCGCCTCTGGGAAGTAGCGATGCCTCTTTGGATAATTTGTCAGCCGCACTATTATGTTCTCTGTAAATATGTACACAAGAGAAATGATTAAATGCTGCTTTGAGAGAGAGGGCATCATGTAGTATATTGCTAAGAGTATGCGTATGACATGCAGTGACATTATTGATCCAGTTAACGACCACCATTAAGTCCCCAAATATATTAATATCAGTAAGATGATGCGATAAAGCAAAATGTAATAGATTTCGTATGGCCGAAAGTTCTGCATAATTATTGGATCCAATTCCTAATCCCATTTTTGCAAGATAGCGGTGATGGTCATTGATATGCAGTACGAATCCCCCTCCACACCCCAATTGGTTTGCTGCCCCGTCGAAAAAGGCCCACGGGATGGCGCAGTCGATGTTGGGCATGGTTGTATGTTCCTGGGCCAGGAAGGGGGTGGGTCGGGAAGCTCATGATATGCAGCAATAATAGAGGCTTCTACCCGGTTCCACACTACCGGTTGTTCATCGAAGATAGTACGATTCCGCGCAAGCCAGGTATACCACGATGCCACGATAGGTAGATTTAACAGTTTTGAGCCCGGGTGATTGCGCGTCCAAGCCTCCTAGGCATCCGATAGATCGTTCCCAGTCCAATTCTCAACAATGCCCAATTGGTTGCGAATGCTGGTCCAAAGGGTGTGTATGGTAGGGCAGAACAGAAATATATGATCTGTGTTTTCAGATGCAGCCTTACAGAGAATGCACCAGGATGGACCGTAGATGGATCTTCTAGTAAGATAGTCACCTGTTGGGACTATACCCTTGAGGGAACACCAGAAGAAAAGTTTGGAGCGAGGTGGAGCCTTAAGCTTCCAAATGGTATTCCACCACGGGAGAATTGGATCAGGTATGCTATGGGATATGAGAGCTCTGTATCCATACTTTGGAGCATATATACCATGATCCGTAGGGCACCATACTAGTTCATCCGGGCCTTGTTTAATTCGAATGTGTGATTTTGATAATGCCACAGTGAATAGATGCCACTCCTGATGCCATTGTGGTGGGAGGTCCAGTTGCCGAGCCGACTTCCATGCTTGGGAGAAAATATCAGTGTGTTGTAGATCGGCGATATGTGCAAAATGTCTGATGTCACAGTTCTGAAGGTGAGCAATTAGATTCGGATTTAGGATGTGCCTGCCCCCACTGTTGATCCATGGATCCAAACCAATTCTGCCCGTCAAACCATCATTGATTCGCCAAGCAAGATTGTCTCAAATGAGGGGAAGGGCATGGACCAGAGCCTTCCAAACTGATGAACATCCCTTAGAAGACCAGGTTAGTAATCGAGCCCAATCCAGAATATTTTGGGGCCATATGTATTTGTGATAGGAGACCTGAGTCCAAAGATTTTGGCTGGTTAATAATGTCCACCCCATTTTGGGTGCCAGCGCCATGGCGAAAGTTGGTAGTTCTTTGAGGCCCCATCCACCCCATTTTTTGGGTAGAGCGATTTTCTTCCAGCTGATCCATGCAAAGATTCTCTTGTCCTGGCTCCCATTCCAGAGGTATCGATTGCACAGCTGCTGAAGTCGCCCGAGAATATTTCTTGGTATCCATGCTAGTGCCATCCAGAAGACCGGGGTAGCCTCTAACACAGATTTGATGAGCACCAATCTGCCAGCTCTGGAGAGATATCTGTAACTCCAGCCAGTAAGTCTTTTCTCCAGTTTGGCAACTAGCCAAACCCAATCAACTATCCTTTGACATGTGGGCTTCAGATTGAAACCCAGGTATTTTAGCCCTCTATCCAGTGGGTGGATAGTGTAGGTGAAGGCCTGAAGGGCCGTCCGAGACTCCTGAGTAGAAGTACGGGCACAAGTGATGGTGGATTTCGTCTGATTTGGCATCATCCCCGTGGCTGCTGAAAATAGTTGTAGGATCTTTGAAAAGGTCCTAGAGTCTCGAATACTGCCATCCAGAAGAATAAGAACGTCGTCTACAAAAAGCAGGTGTGTAAGATAACAGAGGTCGGATATACGAAGGCCTCCAATATCTCCATCCCGCTTCGCAAATTCCATGAGACGGCTGAGACCTTCCATGACCAAGAGGAAGAGCAGGGGAGATAGGGGGCACCCTTGTCTCAAGCCCCTTTCAGAGTGGAAAAAAGGAGTAGCCGAGCCATTGATAAGAATACTGAAAGAGGGGGAGGTTATACATGCCATGATCCAAGTGATGTAGGCATGGGGGAAGCCCAGGTGGATGCGGATCATTTTAATATAGAGCCAGCTGACACAGTCAAAGGCTTTTGAGAGGTTAATTTTGAGGAGGATGGCTTTCAGATTCTTAGACCATATGGAATGCAAAGCTTCTTGGGCGAGTCCGATGGCTTCGTGGATATGCCTAGATTCGAGGAACGCAAATTGCTGAGGAGCAATGGATCGAGAGAGGATAGGTCTAAGACGGTTTGCAATGGTCTTAGAAATGATTTTATAGAGGCAGTTACACAAGGATATGGGCCTGTAATCATCGAAGGACGCCGGGGAATCAGATTTAGGAATGAGTGCTATGAAGGTAGAGTTGATGGCATGATATATAGAGCCCGAAGTCCTGCTTTCCTCAACCACCCTTAGCAGATCCTGTCCCAGAACCTCAAAGAATGCTAAGTAGAATTCAATGGCCCATCCATCCGGCCCAGGGCTTTTATCTTTTTTGAACCACTTCAGCACTCCTTCCAGCTCCTCTGCCGAGACCGAGCTAATGAGCGATTCAACGTCTTCCTCCTCTACAAATCGCGGGAAATGGTTAACAAAAAAAATATTCTTAGAATAAAGAAATGTGGCATTCATTGAACTAGGAAAAGTACAATGACATGACGAAATATTTGTATAAAATATATGAAATATTAAAAAATGGCAAAAGCACATATATATAATTTATGTTGATGTGTACAATATATTAAAAGATTTAATTTAAAAAAGTAAAAAATCATGTAAACATTAAAAAGATTATCGATAAGATTGATAAGGTATTGTTAGGTTACTTAAAAATCTATATAAAGACACTTTGTTACTAGTGTTGAGATGGGACATTGACTTTGTATAGTGTAGTTGGAACATATAAATAAAAAAAACCAGAACAGCAAAACGAGAGTGAGTTATTACCCTCTTAAGGTTATTCAAATTGCAAATTTTGTAATTTTTTTTGGTATAATTTTTTTATAAACCCAGTGTCAACATTTTTAAATATTTATTTATTAAAATGTTAAAGGCATATACTCAATATGATTAATGTTTTTCATATCGATTTTTGAATGGGTAACTTGCGAAATGATTTTGATATTTTTAAGGGAGTTTTCAATTAACTATGAGCATATTCACAAGTTAATGCTCCTAAACCTCTAATTACTTAGATCACCCCAATCACTAAGAGAATAAACTTAGTGAAACACATGTAGTGGAAGATGGTTATGAACAAGTAGTTGGAGATGGTTATGAATATAGATTTAGCATCCCAACTTTGATGTATCTAGGTTTTCAACATATGTCCATTATAAATAATGCTTTCCATAATAACATGATTAGAGACTTGTGAAATTATTTTTAGATTTTTTTGCAAGTAGTGATTTTGAACTCTTAAACCTATTAGTGGGCAATTATTATAATGATTAATGTAATTTTTTTGTTTGAATAAAAGTTTTTATTATTATTTTAATCTACAAAGCATTCCAAATTCTTGTTTAATACACCATGAATACATTTATAAGACGTGTTTATCATTTTCCTCTAAATTGCAAGAGATTTTTATTTATTGGAATCTTGATTATACTAGGGGAGTGAATCAATATAGTGCGTTCATGGTAATCAATTACCATTTTTTACTTTTATTTTTGATAGTTATATGAACTATTATATTAATAGTGGTATAAGAGTAACACATGTAATAAAAGTGGAAACCCATAAGGGGAGAAAACCACAAATTTTGTTTTTTGATGCAAAGGCAAGCACCCGCTCCCTTTTTACATCATTTTTGTAGGCACATACCTACAATAGGCTTCAACCCCCCTTTTGTTTTGTAAACTAAAATTTGCTAGAAGCACTTGCTCCCATTTCTTAAAACAATTTTGTAGGCTCCTACACATAGGAGCCTTCAGCCCCTCTTTTATTGTGCAAGCTACAACTTACTGGAAGCATCCACTCCGATATCTTACAGGATCCAACTTATTGCCACTACCTGAAAGGAGACACCAATCCCTCAACGAATTAAAGTTTTATTTTGTTGGATTACTTGGTCTTTAAAATTTGAGTTCTTCCTTCTCTTTGACTTTGTTTTGTACTTTGCCTCTACCCCATTTATAGTTTTTTATCTCCTCTATTCCTCTTCCTCAATTATGTTCCACTTCTGCTCCAATTCCTCTTCTTTTTCTTTGCTAGGTAATTCACAAACTAGGTCCCACAAAGTTCAATTCACTCAACAACATCTTCTGCATTCCAAATATTTATCTTTATATAAGTCATTGTGTCTTTGTATTCCAACATAGGGATTTGAAGTGGTGTGCGATTTTTAGGAAATTTTGGATCGGCTGCGCGCTCGCTGCTGCACCCTAACCCTGCTACGCGCTCTCTTGACCTTCCTCGGCTCCCATGGCCCCTCCGGACTGCTCACCGGAGGGGGGTGATCCCCAGCATGCATTCTTTGCTCTCGTCAAATCTATCCCACCACAACGGCCTCGCCCAACAATATTGAAGTTTGTCAAAAAGCTGGACATTCTCCAAGAAGTTAATCTACCTCCAGCCATTCCTCGCATGGCAGCCCTCTCTCTTGTAGAAAAAGGTCTCATCGGCCAGTTCACGGGCCTCTGGCCATCTCCAAGAACTGTGCAACATTGGGTTGAAATAAATTGGTTTGACAAAATACAAGGTAAAATATCCATCAGATTCTGTGGAAAGGGGTTCTTTACCTTCCACTTTGAATCTAAAGAAGATAAGAATTTAATCTTCAGGAATGGGCCTTACTTCATGGGCTCCAGAGGCCTATACTTAAATAAATGGACCCCGGATTTTGATCCGGAACTGGATGTCCCCAACGCTATCCCTGTCTCGGTCAGACTCCCTCATCTCCCTCTTCACTGCTGGGGAGATGACTCGGTTCATGCAATTGGAAACATTATAGGCAAGTACATAGATCGTAGCGATCCAAAGGATAATATGCAAGCATGCGCGCGCATTTGTGTGGAAGTGGATCTCGGCAAAGGCCTACCGAAAGCCATCAAACTCAAAGTGGACGATTGGAGCCATATTCAACAGCTTGATTACGAGAAAATACCATTCAAATGTAAGGTATGTCATGAATACGACCACTTTTCCAATCACTATCCCTCTTTTGCTAATGTTGAAAATGACCCACAAGAAGAACAATGGGAAACAATAAAAAAAAAAAAGTCGACTCCCTCAACTAAAGCACCGCCAGAATTTGAACCCCCTGCCTCAAAGATTGCCCGCCCCTCCTCATCCTCCCCTCCCTCATCCTCCCTTTCTTCTCTCTCCCCTCCCTTGCCCCCTTCTACCTCCAATCCCTTCTCGGTTTTATCCGATGCTCCACCCTTGGAACCCTCGCATCTTCCCACAATTCATTCAGCTTCCTCTAATCCTTCCCCTCCTCTGGTTATCCCTTCCCAAACTTCCCTTGAACCCCCCCTCTCCAGACTCACCAGGAGCTCATCCAAAGACCATGGAGCCTCTAACGAATCTCTTAAGAAACTTGGCCCAGGCAGAAAATCTGCAAAACAACACCGAGATGAGAATGCCCAAAAGGACATAGCAATGGGTACTCAAAGCCCTATTGGATCTTACATCTTAGGACAACATGATAAGGAGAAAACTCACAAGGATCAAGGGGGGCGAGCACCTCTCCACATACCACTCTCCCAATGATGAAAATCTTATCTTGGAATTGCAAGGGTATAGGGCACCCCTCCAAAGTTGCAGCCCTAAAAGATCTTATTTATTGTGAAAAACTAGGGATCTTTTTGCTACAGGAAACAAAGCAAAGCCTGCAGGATATGACTAAAATCATTGAACAGAACAAGCAGTACAATGGAAGCATCAGCGAATCCAGGGGAGCTTCTAGACGAATTGCTACAATATGGAATCAAAACATTTGGAATTATAAGTCAGAAATTATTAACCAGCATTGGATCCAAACAGTGTTAGAAAACAAAGAAGATCAACAGATTCTAGTTATATACAACATTTATGCGCCTAACCACTTCAAGGATAAGGAGTGTTGTTGGGAGGAAATCAAAGTCAACATGAACGCAGAGGAGAATACCAATGTCATACTAGGAGGAGATCTAAATCTTGTTCTCCATGCTAATGAGAAAAGAGGAGGTATTTTCTCCCCGGATCCTTTCAGAACTCAGTTAGAAGACATTATGCATGACCATAATCTAGTCGATATCATTCCAAAAAATAGGAGATACACTTGGAGCAACCGCAGGCTAGGTACAGGCAACATAATGGAGAGACTAGACAAAATTCTCATTAACGTCATGCTTCTTCTTCCTTCACTGCTGGGTACGCTAATATTATTCCCTATTCAGCTTCCGACCATTATCCAATTTCTATTAATCTAGAAAAGCTTTGCCCTCTCGGACCCATCCCGTTTAAGTACAGGCCGCTTTGGAATGGTATTACAACAGTTAAAGATATTGTGGAGAATTCGTGGAGGCGACATGTAGAAGGATCTCCCAGATTCATTTGGGAATCCAAGCTTAGAAACACCAAACAGGCGATAAAAGAATGGGCGAAAATCAGTTATAAGGAGCCTGAAAGAATAAAAAAGGAGATAAAAAATACACTGAGCAGCGTCCAAAAGGAAATAGAAGAGCAGGGCCTCACCCAAGAGAGAAAAGTGCTAGAAAGCGAACTATATTCTCAACTTTACTGTGTAAACATAGAGGAGGAATCTAAATGGAGGATTAAATCAAGGCAGCTCTGGTTGCAAGGAAGGGGCCATAATACAAACTTTTTTCACAAACAGACTACTGTGCAGAGGGTAAGCAATACCGTCAGCTCAATCTTGGACGATGAAGGTAACCTTCAAACTGCCCAAGAAGCCATTAGGCAGGCTGCTACCAACCACTATCTGGACCTTCTAACTGAAACAACAGATGAAGAGGATTACGATGACCTGCTACAATTCCTTCCCAAAAGCATCAACAAGGAAATGAATGATACCTTGAATAAGGAAATTGATGAGGAGGAGGTTAGAAAAACCATATGGGCTCTCCAGTTGGATAAAGCACCAGGACCTGATGGCTTCCCCATTTGCTTTTATCGTGCTTTCTGGGGAATTATAAAAAGAGATCTGATTAAAATGCTCAAATGGGTCCAGCGGAAAGCCAAAATCAGTGGTTACACCAATGCCACACATTTAGCCCTCATTCCCAAAGAAAACCGACCTTCTTCTTTTAGTCGATTCCGTCCCATCTCCCTTTGCAACTCGTCCTACAAGATTATAACAAAGATTCTTGCTTCTCGCCTCAAATCCTTTCTCCCTTCTCTCATTTCTGAAAACCAAGGGGGTTTTTTGGCCAATAGACAAATTACAGACTCTATCCTCCTCGTCTAAGAAGCTGTTCATTCAAGCCAAATTAGGAATGAGAAAGGATTTGTCCTTAAACTTGATTTAGACAATGCCTTTGATAGAGTAAGGCACACCTATCTTTTAGCTGTTTTAAAAAAGATGGGATTTGATGTAGCCTTTTTAAATCTCATCAAAGCTTGCATCTCCAGGCCCTGGATCTCTCCTCTTGTTAATGGACGACTTGGAACTGCTTTTCAATCTTCGCGGGGTCTTAGGCAAGGTTGCCCTCTTTCACCTTAGCTCTTCATTTTGATGGCTGAATCCTTCAGCAAAGCATTAGAATTCAAGCGGAGAGTTGGTCTCATCACTGGAATAAAATTTGGGAATGGTGTAAAGAACATTAACCACTCTCAATTTGCCGATGATACCCTTTTACTTGGAGGAGCATCCACAATAATAGCCCGACGATTTAAGTTTCTGTTGGAAAAATACATGAGGTATTCCGGTGGTCAAGCCAATTAGTGGAAAAGTTGTATTTATGGATGGAACACTTTAGCACAGGTTCTGCACAACATAGCCACTATCTTTGGGGTTTCTTGCAATTATGAATGGTCACATTTCACTTACCTGGGCCTGCCAATAAGTATAGGTCCCTTGAAGGCTGAAGTTTGGGACACAGTTATTGACAAGATGAAGAGAAAGGTGTAGCATTGGGGTTCCATCTGGCTCAACCCAGCTGGCCGCCTCATCCTTCTCAAATCAGGTATCTCCTCCCTACCTCTATATCAATTTTCTCTTCTTCAAGCTCCAACCTCTTTCCACTACAAAATGGAAGTCATCCTCCACCAATTCCTCTGGCAAGGAGGGAAAAGTGACAAAAAGAAATTCAATTTAGTTAGCTAGAAGTAGGTCATCCAATCTCAAGACAGAGGTGGTCTTGGGATTAGATCCCCCAAATTTCTTAACCTTGCCTTTGGAGGCAAAATTGTCTGGAGGCTTATCACTGGTCTCTCGGCTTGGTGGAAACAAGTGTTGGAGGTCAAATACCTAAATTTCCCAAGGCAACGGCTCCTTGATCAGGATATCCCTATTAGAGACTCTTCCAAAATTTGGCGTCTATGTAAAAAAGCAATTCCTCTCACGATCCATAATGTCTCCAAAGTTCCCAAAGGAGGTGCTAATATCAATATTGGATCAGACAAAATAATGGGCAGGAAACCATTAAACAACCATGCTGGAGTCATTCCCATTCTCACCTATTTTAATAGTATAGGAATTCACCACCTAGACCAGATCTTTCTGTGGGACAACCACTCCAATTTATGGTCAGGATGGACATTCCCAACCATTCGTATTCATCTCGTGGCTAGCCTTCAAGCTCTTCAATACCATTTGCATGGTATAGCTCCAATTAAAAAGAATGAACCTGATGGCTTTCACTGGGACCTATCAGGCTCAAAGTATATTGTTCAATTTTCTCACCAGTACATTTGCAACAACCATCACCCCATGTCCACTTGGAACTGTTGGAAAATGGTTTGGAAATCTGAAGCTCTGCCCAAAATTAAATTCTTTATGTGGACCCTTCTGAAAGGGAAAATACTCATTGCTGATAACCTTCGAAAGCGGGGTATTATTGGTCCTTCACATTGTCCTAACTGTCAATCTGACGAAGAATCTATACAACATCCTTTTATTACCTGCCCTTTTGCTAAAGTCTGCTGGAGAAGTATATCCCATAACAATCTCATCCCTTGGAGTGATCAGGACTTCGTAGGAGAGGCTATTCATCAATGGAGGAAAAATTACCCTTGGAAACAAAGAAAACACAACACAGTAAAAAGGGTCTAGGACACCCTACCCCTCACTATTTTATGGTCTATCTGGCTCGCTAGAAACCGTAAATTTTTGAAGGACTAGGACACAATCACTAGGAATCTATGCAATAAAGCAAGGAGTCTTGCTTTGGAAACTATTTCAGTCAAAAACTGCAGAAGCATAGACATCACTGATCTTAATGTGGAAGAGTGAATTTTCATTGGCTATATACTGAATAGAAATAATAGTAATCAGATTGAGGCCACCACCAGCAACAGTCAAAGTAAAATGTATTACAGTTGGAAAATCTGTCTTAAGGAGGAAGAATTTGCTACATGGCTTAAAAACTGCAACACTTATTATCTTTTTTTCGACGGTGCCTTGAAATCGAATCCTGGGATTGCTGGAGCAGGTGGAGTGATTTGCAATGCCAATGGAGATTGTATGGTCTCATTTGAATGGGGGCTCGGGCACCTTTCCAACAACAGGGCTGAGGCTTTAGCCATGTATCAAGGCCTCATTCAGCTCAACAAACTCAGTATAGACACAGCTCACATATTTGGAGATTCAGCAGTTGTTATCGGCCTCATGGCCCAAAATAGAGATTCACCCAATGTTCTTCTTCAACAGTCCATCAACAGGTGCAAAAATTTGAGCCATTCCTTCATCACTCTGACCTTCCGTCACATCCTTCATACATTCAACAAGGATGCCGACGTTCTTGCCAACAGGGCATGCAATAGATCACTGGGCAGCCTACGTTGCAATAATGAGGAATCTCATCAATATTTGCCATGACACCGAACCTCCTCTGTCCTTTCCAAGTCCTCAAATCAGAAATCCCTAACACTTGGAACTAGTTCAAGATCCTCATGATCCATGTCCAAGACTCTATCTACTCGATGATCCGCCTTCTTTCAGAAAATACATTCTCCTCTTTTGCAATCATGAAACCCGCCGGCTTATCTCATTTCATGACTCTTGTTCTGCACTTGCTGTCTCCCCCCCGTGACTCCTCCTCCCTGCTTAATCCTCTGCGACTCCCATCTTATTTACTTGCACTCCTCTCTTCCCCTTCTCATTCTGTTCTCAGGTCTTCCAGAGCTTTCCTCTCGTTGATTTTTTCTCTTGCGAAACTAAAGGAACAACACCTTTGGTTTCTACTGTTCCTTTTCCCGAAGGAACAACAGAAAATACAGCAGAAAAGGAACAACAAAAAAGGAACAACAGAAAAGGAACAACAGAAAAAAAGGAACAGTAGAAAAGGAACAACAGAAAAGAAAAACACAGCTCCAACAAGTTCGTCAAGAGTCCACTGCTCGACACATCAACCACAGTAATATAGATTGATATGCTTTGTAAATGCTGCTATTTATTACTGCAGTTTGTTAGGATTTACCTTTGGTATTTGGTTTTTAGAACCCCAAAAGGCAGGATTAGGGAGGAATTTTGTTTAAGCTGTAACTCCTTCTTCCCTAGCTCTTCTTGGCACCTCAGCATGTACTTCAGGAGCTCAGTCTCCCTCTTTTTTTTAAGATTTATAATAGCAACCGAATTTGTCAAAAAAAAAAAAAAAACATAGTGATTTTAAGTAAAAAAGGTGGTCAAATAATCTGTGATGCAAGCCTAATATGGGTCTGCTTAAATCCCATAGTGGCTAGTTTCTCTTTCCAAAAAGGCTCTTCCTTCAACCCTACCACAATGATCTTGTAGGATATAAATCCCTTATAAATGCAGTAAGAGGATTTAAAAAATAATGGGAGGAGCCTAAAGGGTGATACAAAACTAGGAAGTTCAAGAGTTGTTCATATATAGTCCCTGAAGTCTGACATAGCATAAAAAAATGCGACCCAACTATATATACAATCTCGATCCCCTTCCTTATTTCTGGAGTTCATAATAATTTGGGTTTCACCTAAGCGTGACCCTTCTCCGATACTCTAGCACTTTCACTCCTTAATTTCCAAACGCACTGGTTAGATCCTCTATACTCCACCACAGAACCTCGTCTTGTGACCTTACACACAAAAGGCCCGATCATACACAATCCTTTATCCATCGTGTTATATATATACTCTTACTAGATTTAGATCCCAGATGCCCAGGTCTCTTTTTAAACGGGCTCTTCAAACTTCCGGGCTTGCGGACTTTCAACCTAGCCCACTTCTATTTGTCGCTCTCTTGTAATGCCTGAATCTTAATTAAAATTTCTTTTGGGTTTGAAGGCTTATGATCTAGCCCACTTATTGTCACCACATCATTGCTTCCAAATACTTCCACTTGTCTACACGTATGGAACCTCCAGGGTGGGTCCACTTTGCCATGTTCTCTTCACACGTAAGCATGATGCCCAACCATCCCATTAGCCTGGAGCCTGATCTTTTTTGATATGTGTGTAGTTAAAACTTTTTGGGCTCCCGACCTAGGTAACAAGAATTTCCCCGTCGACTATCGTTTTACCACATGACCAATTCTGTCGCTCGGATGCCTGAATTTGTTTTGGTAATCAAAAGGGATCTTCTGGGCTCTATGCCTCTGGGTACTTCTAGCTTTAGCCTCTTTCAATTGACGATCCCAAGCTCGTTAAATGACATAATATCATTGACTTAAAAATAAACCAAGTGTTTCACTCCTCTAAGTTCGGATCCGCCTCTAACTTGATTATGTGGCTTTCAACTCCTTTGTGATTCTGGTTTACTCACGATCGTTGATAATACAATTGTTCAATGATCAAAATCTTCACTTCTTCCATTATGAAAAGGTCACCGCTTCAATGGTAATGAGATCTTTGACTCTCTCCAACCTCCACATGTGCTTCCTCTGCACTACTTTGATCTTGCAAACAATATATATGAATAATCCCTCCTAAGATTCACCTACAACCTTCTCAATTTGAGGAACAATTACAAGAACATAACAAGCACAAGCATACACATAGGTCACATTGAATTCTTCTATTACTTTAAATCATATGCACAAAATTACAAAAAGAAGGCCCTCCTCTAGCCAAATTTGTACATTCAATCCCTTCTCCGCTTTGTGGCCCTATTCAAACCTATCAAATCTTTTTCCCATCTCTCTTCCTCCTCCTGTTTTTGTTTTATTTTGTCACACATTTATACATGGGGATTTTGAACTAAATTATGGTCTAGATCCACTATTTTCTCACCTTTTAGATCCTTTATATCCGCACTTCTCTCAAGAGATTTAACTAATCCCCCATCTCTCTAGCTCTCTCAATATTCTCGAGTCTTCTCCAAAATAATAGATTTGATTACAATTGTATTTCAAAATACATGTTTTTTCTAGAACTTTATAAAAACATAAGTAATATAATAATTAAATAATTATAGTCTATTATCGAACCAACTTCCCTAGTAAGTAAAAACCCTTAGGTCTAGTCAAAATACAATTTTGACTTGGAAGTGGAATGCTCCTGCATTAGACTCCCAAGGTGCAAAAGGTTCATGGTCTCATGACCATGTGCTTTCATAGCTAGTTGAAATCCTCCTAGACCTAAAACTTTGTTTTGTAGCTAGTCCTTCTCTTTTCTATGCTGATAATGTTCTGCTACGCCTGTTATTGTATTCTTCATCCTTCTAGGTTTCCATACCTTGTGTTGTAGCCTTCTTCATTCCTTGCTAATGTAAACTCGCTCCACCATCTTCAATATGCCACCCTTCATTTCCCTCTGCCCTAAATATTGTTTTTGTTGGGCCTTCTTTAACATCAACTTCTTTATTTCTTCAATTTCAAGATTTAGTTTGTCCCCATTCTTTCCTTGCTGAAATTTGTTATTGTCCTCCATTGACATATCAAGATAATAGTTTCTTTTCACTATTCTCACCATTCCTTGCATTTTATGCTGGAAATTTCCATCACTGTTGTCCATTTGTTGCTATATCTCCTTCATGGAAAACTTGGCCTCGTCCTCAATTGGATCACCATAATTGATTGTCCTCAGGTTCTCTAACCAATCTTTTAGAAATCTCAACTCTACTGCAATGTTTTCCATGTTCATTTCTCTGCAATCTTGCAGTTCCCCTTCATTGCTTGAAGTATTTCTAAGACATTTCACTATTCCCTATACATCTTTATTACTTGCAGATACAAACCAATTTGCAGTTTTAAAAATATGATTCCTTGAAGTCTCCTTCACCGCTTTTAGCATGTTTATCTCATGTAGCAATAAAAAATTCAAGCTACCCATCAAATCTTATTCACTGTTGGATCTTGATTCTTTCACTATAACAACTTCCTCCTCATTATCCTTAGTATCCACACATGTGTGCTCCTAGTATCCACAAATGTGTGCTCCTAAATCTTAGGATGTTATTCCATGGTTGTAGTTGACCGTGACTCATAATCTTCATCTTGATCACCCTTCCAAAATAATTATGTCTCATTTTCAGTCTTTCTAATAGTACTTAGTGATTGTTCTTACTCTGTTCATAGAAAAAATTCAATCTTTTGTCTTTCATATGGAGAAACTCCCTCATTCATAACAAATGTTAAAATCAAAATCAATATGTCCTTTATCTTCTATCAACATATCAACCATCACTTGTTGAATGTCCAAACAGTTTGTGAGATTCTAAAAAGGTCTCATCTCAACATTTTCATCATTGTCCTCTTCTCCTAGAATTAATCCTTGTTCAAGTACAGAAATGTACTTCGTCCCTTCCTTATTATCAATTTCGAGTATCCTCAACCAATTTTTGTTCAGATGCCTCATCCACTTTCTTTGATTTCTCACATGCAATTTCTTGACTAGCCATTTCACTCTTTTTCCTACATAGACTCCATTCCTTAATTCGTTCTGCAACTACTTCATTTTTTTATAGCTACTTCTTCCTTTAGTCGAGTTTCTCCTTCATTTCAACTATCTCCTACTCTCTTTCTTTATTATTCATTCTCTTTTTTCCAGTTGTTTCAAGCGTTAGTATGACTATGATGTATCTCTGAACCCATCCCATGACTGTCCGTAGCCATTTTTACATCTTCCTTCTTTCTCTTGTGAACTTCTCCTTGTTCACATGTGAGTTGCAACTAGGATTTACCTTGTAACAAACTCTATACCTGCTACCATTACCTCACCAAGCTTCCTCCTAGGCTTATCCATTTGGTATCTCTCTGGAACCCTTTCTTGGAAATTCTACCCACACTCACTGTGGAACTACCCTCTGACAACTTCTACCCAACTATTCCTATTGGAAGTTTTCGTTCTCCTAGTTCTCTACAATAGAACCTCTTTTCCTTCCTCTATAGCACACCTACTCTTCAACTTCAAAGTTGTCAGGTTTCCACAATTTCACCTGCTCACTTTATTTTTATAGAACTTTTGTTGTCGTCTCTCTTTCTTAGCAATCCATCTTTCTGCTGGGTTCTATCACAATCCTCATTTCAAGAACTTTGCTTATTATATGGCTGCCACCTACAACATAAATTCTTATGACCAATTTCAACTATAAAAATATCAATACATGTCCATGACCTCTTTTTTGGACAATTCTCTGCACATTTCCTCTTTAACACTTTGCTTTCCTTCTATTATAAGGTTCTTTGTCATCATAATCAAATGTAAACAGTCACCACTATTATTTGCAACAAGTAATTAATTCACATTTAATTGAAAACAAAAATACCATTTACCCCCTTGTTCAAAACCCCATTTGAATATGATAATTGTTGATATATAATTTTCCTTACTACTATCATCCCTTTGCCATTGCAAACCTTCTCTATTTTGTCAATCAAATCTTCCTTTTTTTGATTGCTTCTCAAGCCAAATTTGTTCTACTTTCTCACAAAGTAGACATCCTCCATATCCTCAAAGGATTCTGTCAACACATGGCTTCACTCCACAATCACCAATCCTTTATTTAATATAAATTGAAAACAATTTTTTTTTACCTCAATCTAATTTAATTGTGCTACAAACTCTATTTTTTTTTTCCAAAAGCTTATGTATCCTACTCTCAGAGCTTCCAAGCTAAAGAGATTTCTATCTCTGATACCACAAGATGCAAGCCCAATCTGAGCCTGCTTAAATTCCACAGTGGCCAGTTGCTCTTTCCAAAAAGGCTCTTCCTTCTACATTGTCACAATGACCTTGCGAGATATAAACCCCTTTATAAATCTAGTAGGAGGATTTAACAAATAGTGGGAGGATCCGAAAGGGTGATACAAAATCACTGAGTTCAAGAGGTGTTCATATATAGTCCCCGAAGTTGACATAGAATAAAAAATGTGGCCCAAGTGTGTATACAATCTCGACCCCCTTCCTTATTTCTGGAAATCATAATAATTTGGGTTTTACCTGAGTGCGACCCTTTTTCTGATACTCTAGTTCCCACACTCCTTCCTTTCCTCTCGCACTGGTTAGCTCCTATATACTCCACCGTAGAACCTCTTCTTGTGGCTTTACACACAAAAGGCCTAATTCGTACACAATCCTTTATCCACCACGCTATCTACATATACTCTTACTAGAGCTAGAGCCCAGATTCCCAAGTCGCTTTTTAAATGTGCTCTTCAAACTTCTAGGCTTGTGGGCTTTCGATTTGGCCCACTTCAATTTGTCACTCACTTGTAATTGCCGACTCTTAATTAAAATTGCTTCTAGGTTTGTGGGCTTCTGGTCTAGCCCACTTACTGTCATCACATCACCACTTCTAAATATTTCCACTTGTCTACATGTATGGAACCTTCGGGTGGGTCTAGTTTGCCACATTCTCTTCACACATAAGCCTAATTCCCAACCATCACATTAGCCCAGAGCCAAAACTTTTTTTATATGTGCACAGTTAAAACTTTATGGGTTCCCGACCCGGGTAACAAGAATTTCCCCATCAACCACCGTTCTATCACTCGATGGATTCCGCCACCCAAATGATCGACTCTATACACTTTTGGAATTAAAGGGATCTTTAGGACTCTTTGCCTCTAGGAACTTTTTTCTTCAGCTTATATCAATTAACTATCCCGGGCTGGTTAAATGATGCAATATCATTATCTTAAAAACAAACTAAGTGTTGCGCTCCTCTGTGTTCGACTCCACCTCGAACTTGATTCCACAACTTCCAACTTCTTTGTGATTCTGGTTAACTCATGATCATTGATCATAAAATTGATCAATGATCAACATCTTCATTTCTTCCATTATGAAAAAGGTCCTCGCTTAAATGGTAATGTGATCTGAAAATGGGGCACTTAAGGCTTCTTGTCTAACTTACAAGAACCTCTCCCACTTCCAAATCTTTAAATTTTCCCAAGTCTTATTGATTGACCAATGCAGAATTAAAAAATTCTTGAAAATATGGGTGTATACTTGTATTTGTTTTCAACTAATTACTTGCTTTACTTTCTGTTGTTGTGCTGTAAATTAGTGTGCTGACAATGATGTATAAATACATATAATAGTAAATAAAACCGCAGAGATAATGCAACAATAAAGCACACATAGAAACAACAATTTAATTAGGTGTTCACCCACACTTGTTGGGCTACATCTTCGTGAGCTCTAGTCAACTCAACTAGGTTCTTTGGGATTATGGTATAAATCTTTTTACAAGATCTTTGGTTCAACTCCTGCTGTTCTACACATAAATAGTGGGTTCAAACACCATTTTATCCCTTGGCTCTTGAAGCTCTGGCTCTTGGCTCTTGATTCTGGCTGTTGGCTCTGACTCTGGTTCTTTGGCTCTTGGTTTTGGCTCTTGGCTCTGGCTCTGGCTCTTTGGCTCTGGCTCTCAGCTCTTGGCTCTTCACTCTGGCTTCTTTCTACCTTCTATCAGGTTACAACTCTCTCTGGGCTTTTCACTTGAACTCCAAGTGACTCCCTTGGCTTGCCTCTTTGGCTTCTGCATTGCCTCCTTCACCTTGGCTTCACTTTCAGCGAAAAAACCCCCAACAATCAACAATAGCAACCAACAACCTTCCCGTTCTATTGTTCTATGGAGTTTTAAGCCAAATCGGCGCTACTTGTTCATTTTAGCCTCTTTCCCAAAGAACAAAAAAGGAACTTCTGTTTATGATAACTCCTTCATCTGAAGTCCGTTTTTGCCCATTCAAGTTGTGTTGGATTTAGAATGAGGAGATCCCTGCAATGAGATTATTTTCGAGAGCAGCCTGTGATTTTCAATTGTCTCTGATTTACAAAGGGTTTGTGCCATTTGGCACCTTTTACTGCTTATATGAAGTATTTAGACTTAGAGGTTTATTTAGGATCCATTTTTTGGATCATAATGAGATCTTTGGTCCTCTCCAATCTCAACACACGCTTCATCTACGTTACTCTGATCTCACAAACAATATATATGAATACGTGAATCCCTCCTGAACTTCACCTACAACCTTCTCGATTTGAGGAATGATTACAAGAACTTAACAATCACACGCATACACACAGATCACGCTGAATTATTTTATTACTTTAAATCATATACACATAACTACAAAGAAAAGGCCCTCCTCTAGCTAAATTTTTACATTCAAATCCCTTGTCGGATTTGTGGCCCTATTCAAACCTCTCGAATCTCTTTCTTATCTATCTTCCTCCTATTTTTGTTTTATTTTGTCACACATTTATAGAAGGGGATTCTGAATCAAATTCTAATCCAGATTCACTATTTTCTCACCTAAACTAGATCCTTTAGATCCACACTTCTCTTAAGAGATCTAATTAATCCCTAAATCTCTCTAGCTCTCTCAATATTCCCAAGACTTCTTCCAAAGAATAAATATAATTACAATTGTATTTATAAATACGTATTTTTTCTAGAACTCTCTAAAAATATAGGAAATACAATAATACAATAATTACATTCAATTAGGGAACCAAATCCCTTGGTAAATTAAAAACCTTAAGGTATAGTGAAAATACAATTTTGACTTGGAAATGGAATGATCTTGCCTCAATTCTTTTCACATTCTTCTCAAATTTGGAATTGACATGTACATAACCAAATGCTTTGCAAGGGAATGAAAGGTATTCAAAATTAATATTATTCCAAATGTTTGTTTGTATTTCAACTGCCTTTGGAGTTAGGGATAAGGATTTTACTTTAATGATTTTCATGTTTTGAAAATCATCACATCCTATTAAAATATACACAAAAAATTATGTCAATGTAATTTCAAAACTCCTTCTCAGTCCACCATAAGAACCACTAGACATATTTCTATCTTGCTCTAATTGTACTTCTTGTAAAATATTTATTTTGTCAATTTGCGCTTGGGAAAATACTCTATATTTTTCCACTGTCATCAAATATTTGGACTGCATTAACATGAGCTTCAATTAGAAGATACATAGCATAAATAAATGCTGCATTTTTTTGAAGTAATACCAGAGGACGACCACCTCCATTTCCAATTTCTGGTATCCATGTACCTATGCACAACACATAAATGGGTGGTTGCATATTTGAAATGTCTTCTTCCCACATTTCATGTGCCTAATAACTTCTTTGCTGCATCACATATCTTTCTTTGTGTTCTTGTATCTTTTTCTTGCTTCATAGGTTTAAAACTGCAACTACAATTATTATCCTTCTTATCAACTGATCCATCAAAACTAGATATGATGTCACCATTAGTTTCATTGATTGTGACCTTGCTCAAGTAATTGACCAAACCTTCAATTTTCTCTCATAAAATAGGAGGGTAACCTACTAATATATGAATGTGCCATCCATTTTTGTCTTTACAACTACAACAACCCGTAAACATACTTCCTTTACCCATCAACATGTCATATTCTACCTCGTCTTTGTTTTGTGTTAGATTTGGAGTGATTTCAAAAGCTTCCATATGTACTTCGAATATTACATCAACACTTTTTGACATCCAAATCTTAGAGAAAGAATGTAATGAATATCCTAAGGCCACAACATATGAATCTTTCTTATTCTCTTTGGGTCTTTCAACACTCCTTCTAGAAACATGATGCAGTTTTAGGTCTTCCAATACCTCCAAAGCATTTCTATCTGCACATTAAGAGTATTTTATAGCATTTGTAAAGATAGAGATTATTTGCTACTTTATTTGTTTACCCACCCCTAGAGAGGGCTTCCATAAAGTTTTCCAAATCACAGGATGTGTGTTTTCCTTGTTCCCAACTCCAAGACTTGTCTTTTGTTGTCACATGAGGGTACACCTGTAAGAACAACACTTGAACAAGGTCTCGAAAAATGAAACCTTAATTTTTATTTATATTCACTTCCAGATAAATCTCCCTCCAATCTCCTCTGACTTTTTTCCATACTTCTAATTTCACTAATATGCTTTGATGGTTGGTCCAATGACCATGTGTTTGTATGCCGATGATGGATTCTGTTTCTTTTATTTTTGGAAGCACCACCCAAGTCGACTCAACAAAGACATATGGTCTGATATACTTTGTGCCAGTCCAACAAGATTCCCACTGTTTTCATTATCATCATTATGGAGGGCCCCAAGGCCTAAATCATCAATTCATATTATCAACTTAATTCAATCAAGTTGGTTGAAAATGCCATAAATTAGGACTAGGAACTTAACATGCTTTTGATTCTAGGAAAATGGATGAGAGGAGCATAGGATCCAACAAGGATTTTGTGTGAGTAACATACTCCCTTTATTCATCATATCAACTTTTATAGTGTTTTTCTAGATCTAGTGAGATGGGGGATGTAATAGAAATTTGATTGCTTTGATGATTTTAAGCTTACACACAATGAAATAGTTTTACCATACCTTTGACTAATAATTCATGCTTCCTTATAACATCTTAGGCGTGAACAAATCAACACACATACATATCAGGCCTTTAATATTCAAAACCCATGTGATCAATCTATGCCATTATCTCTAAAAGTATGATAAACATTAAAAATTTGAGCGGAAACTAAACTTGGGTAGCAGAAATTAAATTGTGTAATTAGGAAACCTTCAAAATGACACAAAAACGATGAAAACACCTTTGGGATAAATTCCAACTCTGCCAACAATCTCCCCCTTTGGCATTGATGGCAACATTAAAGGTCATCCTCTTTTGTCATGATAATTATTTCTCCTTGTTACTCCTTTTCTCCTTATGACCTCCCCCTTTGATATCAATGGCAAGGGGTTGGTTTCTAAGGTTGTTTTTCTTTGTTACTCTTCTGGTATAGACTATGGCATAGACTCTTGATTCTCTAGCATCGACTCTTATGGTATCGACTCTAGCCTTTTGCTATTGATTCTCTACACTTGATTCCTCTAACTGTTATGCTCTCCACTTCTACTAACTCTACTATGTTATGGGATCCATAGACACAATTGTAGTCATTTTCATTTTGTAACTGTTGTTGTGCTCTAGGAATTATGGAACTTATACTACCCTGGAATTCACATACTCAGAAGCTTTGGCATCCTAATGCATTTTGTAACTACTTTGTTCTCAAGTCCAAAATTCCTTTGGGTTATAATCAATCTATCAATCATTCCTCAATGCTCTGTCTACTGCTCTGCCATCCATGACTTATAGCTATTGTCATATCATACTTCCATGTTGTCAATACAACTAATTCTAGAATGTATCTTGTGACTGCTGACTTGTAACTTCTTTAGAGGCACCAATAAATATCCTATCAATACTGGTGTTAATGTATAATATTCCCACAACCAAGTCTAACCATATGTGTCATAACACTCCCACGACCATTTTTAGACTATTTAATGGTGTTGTCAAATCTTCAAATGCTTTAATCTTGTTAGTTATGACATTTACTCATAATGCTCTTTGCCAATCCATGTAACACCTAGTTGTTAGTCCTGTGCATGCCTGTCTCAGTCTCGTGTGCTCAATTTCATTATTTTTTTTCTTTCACATTCAATTCACCACTACAATTTCTCTTTCTTTTTGTATTTTATTGTTTTGTGTGGAGGTTCCATCTCTTCTTTTGCTGTGCATTCATGCTGCTTATTCATTCTTTTGAAGTACTGCAATTATGATATATTAAAGTGGATTTTTGGTGGCATAAATATTGCATACCTATGTGTCCACTCATCTAGAATTTGATTGAATTGGTGGTAGGAAACAATTATTTGGCGTTCTGATATTTGAACTAAATTGATAGTTCTCTACATGATGAAATTGGACCAAACTTTGTGGAGCATGAGCTAGATGATGTGTAATTTGATGCTTCTCTGATGAATAGTATGAATATTCTCTTGCCAATTTTTTTTCTTTTTCCACTACATTTGGCCAAAACTATTGTGTCCTTAAGCCCCTCCAACAAGCTAATGCATTGTGTAATATTAAATTGTGGGTACTAGACATGTGCCAATTTTTTCTCCAAAAGGGTGATTAGCTTGTAATCATTTGTTGAGTCTCTTTCCCATAAGGCTTCATCCTCAGTTTGCAAGAGTGGATGCAAAAATTTTGTAAAAATTTCTTTTTTCCGGTCTCTTGTCATTCCATTTAAGTCTTATACTAAAGTTGATCTTTTGTACTAGCTCATAGTTTTGGTTTTAGATCTTCTGTGCTTGTATCTTCTCTTATAGTTTCTTCTAGCTGGATACTTAGGCCCTGTATTTTCTTTAATAGCACTGACATTGGAGTTGATCTCACACTCCTACTTTGTATCTACGCTACATGTTATTTGTAATCATACTCAAATTCACAATGCTATATAACCTTAACTTGCATAAGGACAAGAACCAATTCACTTTGAGTGTGCATGTGCTAAAGACTCTAATGAGGGAATCTTATAATTAAATACCTATTCATATCATTAATTTTCCATTATCCCATGCAACATGTTCACACACATGAATTTTATAGCAAATGTCATTGCAATCTAGATATTTCTCCAAATTTGTTAGGATAGGAGGTCCATATTCAAAGACAAGTTTCTTATATTTCTGTTCATGACTTAGGAAACATTTGCTATCATCTAGTAGCATCTCATTCAATCTCATTTTCTTATCAAGGTCTTTAATATGTGTCTCAATATCCAACATTGTAGATTCACAAACATCACAGTTATTATGTTTTCTATTTAGAGCAAGAGATGACGAACCATTGCATATACTTATCTTCTGACAAAACTCTTTTGGACTCATAGTTGTAATTTCTAAGAAAATGGTAGGGACATAATAGTCAACTAATAATATACACTTGGTACTGAAAACACCAAGTTTTGAACATGTCTATTGTAACACAACCAAACCTTTGTCTGAGTCATGTTCTAATTGGCATAGTTTGTTGCATCTTCTATAAATTTCTCACACATTGCACAAGTTATGTCATCACCTACATCAAATTAAGGGGTGTTTCTACCCATGCTTAACTTTTTTATTGCAAATCATTATTGTTTTTTCCATTACATAATCATGTACCAATGCAAAACTTATCTTGAATTAGGCACTTTTGCAAAGTTCAAATAACCTCTTGTGTATATGTTCCTTATAATGTTTCATCACACTTAGCACTTAAATAAAATGGAAACTCTTTACGAATACCTTTTGCAGGTTTTATAACATTTTATAGTGTCCCTTTGTTTGATTGAGCTTCTTCAACTTGATTTTAAACCTCCATACATAAAAATACCAAATGGTCCATGGAATTTGAGTCCCTCACTTTTACAAACTATTTTCTCCAAAGGGACATTAGATAAACATGTTACAATTTTTAACATTTCCACAGACCTTCAATGATATTCTAATTTACTCTTGAAATCCTTGGAACTAATTTTGGCATGTCTCTAAGGAACACTATTTTGGTTGTTCTCCCCCTCAAGTACTTTACACTACACGACTACTACTCTACTGTAAACACTAACTAGAATCTTATTTGCTCATGGCCACCTTCATTTCCTTCAGCATATCCCCCTAAGCTCATGCATTTGTTCTTATCCTACGGACATGTCTTTGGATTTTAGGCACTGGAACACACCATGCTTCTACTACAACTTAAATTTAGGGTTTCCTTTTAGGGAAAAAAATACTAAATTAAAATAAATTCTACCGTTAGATCATCCGCCTAATGAACAACCTAAATTGACTACGAAATAATAATATTTTACAAGGCTCCCCCTGGACCCCCCTAACAACGATCGTATAGGTAGTGTTTCCACCTCATTAGGAACATAGATCCAACATGGCCGAAACAAAAAACCAACAATCAGGAAGATAAATAGGCTCCACACCCAAAAATCTCCCACTTGGACACTGATTACATAAACTCCATCATTGCTTCACTTGTTGGACAATCACTCCACTTGGACCTGACTATTTCTCATCTTCACCATCATACTTGAAGACAAATTGAAACTAAGTAGAATCTCAATTTCTCCCTGGTTACAAATTTTGTTAACATATTTGTAGGATTCTGGGTAGTGTGTTTATTTTCCAACTTCAACTATCCATCTTCCAACACTGACCGTATGAAATGGTACTTGAGATGTATATGTTTAGTCTTGGAATGAAATGCTAAGTTCTTTGTAAGATGAATGACACTTTGGTTATTACTGTATAACCTTCCCATCTACTGCTTCTTGCCCAATTCATCCATACACCTTTGTAACCAAATCATTTCTTTACAAGCCTCTATAGAAACAACATACTCTACTTTCGTTTTTGAAAGTGCAACAATGTTTTGCAATTTTGAAACCCAACTGACAACTATTCTACCTACAATAAACACAAACCTTGTGATGCTCCTCTTGTTATCTCTATCACCTGCCATATCTGCATCAACATATCCCTTTGGAGCAATGTTTGAACCACCAAAGCATAATTCTTGATTTGTGGTACCTCTCAAATACCTGAGAATCCACTTCATTGTCATCAAATAATCTTTTCATGGATTGTTCATATACCTGCTTACAACTCCCAATGCATGTGCAATATCAGGCCTTGTGCAGACCATTGCATACGTTAAGCTTCCAACCACTGATGCTTTACACATATAATCCATCTCTTCCTGAGTCTTGGGCCACATCTCCCTACTTACTTTGAAATGGCTAGCCAAAGGTGTACTAAATGGTTTTTCATTCTACATATTAAATATTTCCAACACATTTTCTATGTACTCACTCTAAGACAATGTTAATTTGCAATTTTTCTTGTCTCTAGTGATTCTCATACCAAGGATTTGTTTTGCAACACCCAAATCCTTCATTGCAAATGAATTTGCCAATTTTCATTTGAGCACATTAATTCTTGCATGTTAGACCCTGCAACAAGCATGTCATCTACATACAATAGCAATATAATATAGCTACCATCATTTTTCTTTTTAAGAAAAACAAAATGGTTAGAGTGACATCTAGTATAACCTTGTTTAGACATAAACCTGTAAAATTTTAGATACCACTGCCTTGGAGCCTATTTTAAGCCATACAATCTCTTCTTCAATCTGCACACTAATCTCTCCTTCCCTTCGACCTCATACCCTTGTTGCTACTGCCTATATATTTCATTCTCCAAATCCCTATGGAGAAATATTGCCTTTACATATAACTGCTCAAGATGAAAATCTTCTACTTCCACTAGGCTTAAAATAGTTATGATTGAAGTCATTTTAAAAACATGAGAAAAAAATTCATCAAATTCTATACCTTTCTTTTGTGAAAATCCCTTCACCACAAGTCTAACCTTATACTTATGTTTTCCTCCATATTCTTCCTTCAACCTGTAAACCCATTTATTCTGCAATGTTGTTTTACATACTAGCAACTTTACTAAGTCCCAAGTTTGGTTATGCATCAAGGAGTCCATCTCTTCTTCCATGGCTTGCTCCCACTTCTTCCTGATTTCTACTTGCAATATTGTTTCTTCATATCTTTCTGGTTCACCAGAATTAGTGAACAATACATAATATAATGAATGAAAGTATCGTTCAGGGGCTATACTTATCTTGATAGATCTTTTAACACCACTTTTGGGTGTTTTAGGTGCCTATTGTTGTTGTTTTTGTGGTTGTTGATCATTACGATTTTCATGCACCTTTACTTTTTCTGTTATCTCATCAAGCATTGTTATTCTTTATTTTCCTTTTCTTATTTCTTTCAATGTATCTGATCCTTATACAAGACATTTTCATTGAATATGACATCTTTGCTCCCAATGATCTTGTGATTTTTCATAATCATATAAGCGATAACCAAAATCATTAACGCCATATCCAGTAAAGGTACATTTCTTTAATTTTTGCCTCAAGATTTGTTCTATTTTCTTTATTAATGTGGACAAAGGTGTCACAACCGAAAGTCTTTAAAAATGAGTAGTTTAAGTTTTTACCTATCCATGCCTCCTCAAGAATACCACCATCCAAGGAACTTGAAGGCCATCTATTTATTAGATAAACAACAATATCTACAACATATTCCCAAAATTGTAAGGGCAAACCTGCATGCAATCTCATGCACCTTGCACACTCCATGATTGTCCTATTCATCCTTTTTGACACACCATTTTCCTGTGGTGTTCCTGGAATTGTTTTCTCCCTACGTATTCCATGCTTTGAACAATAGTTATCAAACTATTTGTTGTAGTATTCACCTCCATTGTTTGATTTCAGACACTTCAACTTCTTTCTTGTCTCATTCTCAACCAAAACTTTCCATTTCTTGAAAGTATCAAATAGATCAGATTTGTTCCAAATACAATAAATCCAGGTTTTCCTAGTTGCATCATCAATTAAAGTAACATAATAGTGAGAGCCAGAGAGAGATGATACCTAAGTAGGTCCCCATACATATGAATGCATAAACTCTATTTTTTCGCTCTTCTTTTCCTTCCCAACTATGAGAAATAGGACCCTCTTTTGTTTTCCATAAACACAGTTTTCACATAAATCCAAATCAACATGCTTCAAACTTGACAACCAATTTCTCGAGTGAAGAATCTGCATCCCCTTCTCACTCATGTGCCTAAGCCTATGATGCCAGGGTATCGTATCACTCTTGTGGAGGTTAAAGCATTAATATAATTTGAAATACCATTGCATAAATACAAAGTACCAACCTTTTATCCTTTTGTTATTACCAAGGCTCCTTTAGTGACCTTCGAGGTTTTGTCTGTAAAAGTAGTTATCCAACCTTCACCTCCCTATTACCTCATTGAAATTAGATCTATTTAGATCTAGAACATGTGTTACCTCCTTTAATAGCCATTAGTTTCCATTCTATTTCTTTATAAAAACCTTACCCATTCCAACGATTTTATAGGGTTTATCATCACCAAGATGAACCTGTCCAAAATCCTTGAACATAGTCATGAAAATGTTTCATATCAGGTGTGGCATGGAGCGAGGCCCCTAAATCTACCACCCAAGAATTAATAATATTAACTAATGAAAGAAACAAAGAATATTGCAACACATCACTTATCACATTCACTTCATTATTGTTCTCTTGCTTTCGATCTCCTTTTCCCATTCGAGATTTGCTGTCTTTCTTCAGGTGTCCTTTCTTCCCAAATTTATAGCACATTATCGCCGATCTAGAATTGGATCTGTCTTTCCTTGACTTACTGTGATGTCGTGGGATATTTCCTCTCTCTAATTTCTTCCTCTAGTCTCTGCAGTCAAAGCATACCTGTTGTCTCACTTGAGCTTTTCCTTCGCATTTCCTCGCTAAGGATAGGACCAAAAACATCATCAAATTTAAAGTAATAGATCCATAGACAAAGTTACTACTAGTCATGACTAAGCCATTCCAACTTTCTTGAAATTAGCACAGAAATAACAGAGCCCTAATTTCATCATCAAAATTTACCTGTATGAAATTTAACTGGTTGGTAATTGTTTTAAATTCTTTTAAATGGTCAACAAAATATGCACCTTCTGGCATTTTCATATTAAATAGGCACTTCATAAGAAATACCTTTTTGAAATTTTGAATGCCATTGACACTGCCAAACACAACCATATTGCTCCTAGTGCCTTTCTATCGAGAAAAACCTATTCTTCGTCCATCATACTCATCGAATTCTTTGATTTTTCACTCAATGGTATGTATAGATGTTTTTGATACATATAATCTTCCAACAACATCTTCCACACCTGGTAATTTTGACCGTTAAATTTCTCAACCCTAAACCTACCACCTTCCACCATTGCTCCCACTCGAACTAGGAACCATTCTCTCTTACGAGTTTATCAACCAAATACACCTTCGACTTTAATACCAGTTGTTAGAAATTAATTAATGGAGCAATGAAACACATAAAATTATTGTAGAAACACAAACACAAATGCATAAAACAAGAGACTCGACACAAATATACATGGTTCACCTAATTTGGGCTACATCCATAGAGAAACAACCAGTCCTTTTGTTATGTGGACTTATCCCTTTTGCGGACAAGAGTGATCTTCCTAGAATTCAAAGAAACCTAGTAACAAACACCCAGTAATTGCTAACTTTCTGTAGACTATGATTGAATGAAACAAATACTATGATACAATCCACTTACCGTTTAAACAAAATGATTTATGAAGTCTCATTCAAAGATTTCAACCATTCACTCCTCGATGCTTTAGATATCCTCCCATCGCTCCCAAAAGCTTCTCCATGATATACTGAAGGAGATCTACATAGACAGAAATAAACAAGAGATCAAAGCATATAATATATAATCATAAGAGATAAATGGACTAATTAACCAATCACGTATCATAAACTGATCAATATGCAATCAAAATCTCTGTAGGTGACCAAGGAATCCTACAAATTATACCAACAAAGATGTATTTGAGAAAGAAAAATTGCCTTTATATTAATAAAATGGAGAATAACCTTACAACCATGTAGCCTTGATGTTGCAAGTCCCTTCCCACACTCTCCAACCCTCTCCTTGAATGAATAACCTTCCAACCTTATTCCTGCATCATAAGCCTATTTCCAACAATCCTTCTCAATCCTCAGGACTATGTTAGCTTTATAGGCCAAGAGTGGGACATTTGGGATCCATTTTCCAAGGGATGATATCCACTAATGGTGGGATAAACATACAACAATGAGAGGGAGTTGGTCCATGATCAAGACTGAATAGGCAACCATTCGGAGCTTGTTGGTTGGGATAGATGCTACCAACAATTCTTCTATACTTTTATTTTTACACGCGTTAAGTCATGTTCATAGGTCATATGTAAGATAGTGCGTACTTATGCGCAACTTCTATTGGTCTTCTCTGCGTATGCATATAAATTGACTAGGGAACTGTGTAGGTAGACAAAAATAGGGTTTTATACCATGGGATCCTGGAGTTTCACTTTCTTTGGGATAATTTGGATTCTAAATTTATAGGGCAATACTTTGGGACACATTTGTGGATAGTGAGAGATCCAAACCAATGGTCATTTTCCTAATGTGACAAAATGACATGTAACAGATTGCCCCCTGAAGTGCATAGACATTAGATATATTTGATGACTGAAGCACTTTATCATGCCAAGGTGTGGGTTAGAGATTGCAGTCAGAGACCTAAAACAATCAATCAAATATTACAATGCAATATATAATATCATCGCTGAGGTAGGCATTCCGATATTCAAAACATAAATGTCTCAAAGAACAATATAAAAATACATCTGAAGATCCATGTCAATAGACGACATAGTATGGATGAAGCCATAAATGGATCTATGTTTACAATCATGAATATTTAATAACTCCACACATCTTGGATGGATGAAACTAGATCCAAGGTCTTCATCTCCATTTCTGGATCCATAGTATGAATCTAGCCGTGTGAGTGAATATCTCATAGTCGAACATGTTAGAAACCACTTGATTACCGGTCAACGATGTGAACCATTAACAACTGTGAGAGAAACCACCAATAATGACAATGGCTCTCAAGATACTTCTAGTACAATCTATGAAGTGTGAGTAGATGTAATGATGTTGAATACTAATCATTCAATCGAAGGTCAATGATGAGAACTTGTCGTTGAAGGTGAGAAACCATCCATTAAGGCATGCAGGCTGATGAGCCTCATCATTGGGTAACTATATGGACCTTAATCCACCTCCTAGCTTAGTCAAATCAACTCTTCTCACAATTTATTACATATTTTGATTATATTTTGTTTAATGAGATGAGTCAAAGTGAGATATTATGCCTAGTGGACTAATGTGCATTGATTGCAGGTTTGTGAGAGAAAATCATGGAATTTTGGCTAATTAAGCGTTGAAACTCGAATGAGACAAGGAGGAGATATTGTAGGAGGTAGATCCTCCTCATTAACTCCTCCCTCGAATATTCCTCCATCAATCACACTAGCTCGAAGTACAAGCAACCAAGTCATCGAGATCAAAGGGCAACTGAGCAAGTGATAGTTAAAGAGCTAGTCTATCTCGAGTTTGGGAGCTGAGCCTCCCTATATTTAAAGAATTCGTTGGGGAATCCAATTTTATAAATAAAGAGGCCTAGAACCTCATTAGGATTCGAATTTTTCCATAAAAACACTATTCAATTTCGAGTTCAAGACTAGTGGAAGACATTGTTATGTAATTTTCTGTTTTGATAATGAGAATGAGCAATTACTTGATCCAACACTGAGTTAACTCAGAGGGTTGAAGCTCTTGGGTTAGGCCCAAACCTAGTAGAAAATGCTCCTCTTCTTGTATTTGTATGCTTAGATTGAATTCATAGATTAATGGTTGAATTGTCTTTAGAATTATTTCACTGCAAGTAGTGTAGATTTGATTACTTTGCTTATTAGTTTGCTTCGATTTGTGATTTACTTCAGAAGTAGTTTTGAAGAGATAAAGGAACATCAAAAAATTTTCAATAGGTGGTTTTGGCCTCACTCCTTCCTTCAAGGATCATGGTTTGAGGAAAGAACTCCTATGTAGCCCCAAAAAGACAGAATTCTAGTTTCTCATGGAATTTAGGGATTTTTGTACTTAGGCCAGCATTTGATCAATTTGCAAGAGTAGGATTTAGTTATCATTTATTTTACCTTCAGTCTTACTTTAGATCTCATCACTGTTCCATCTTATTCTACAAGTTCTCCTCATGCATAAAGTAGGCAACTAGCTCACGAAATTTTGTTTTCCTTAAATAATTGAAATTCTTATTGTTTACATGATTTTTTGGTAAATGTCAATGTTTGATGTAGTGCAGGTGTTTTAGAAGTACAAAGATATTTCATAGTCAGCAACATCATTCCAAATTCATCCATCCATGATCATTCTTTTCTTCCACTAAAACCCTCACCAATTTCACCATTTCACAAGGAAACTTCTCCAAGCTTGTTGAACAAATCCAACCATCTCCCAACCTTAGTTTTGAGTTTTGAAGTGGTCCTAGGCACTTCCTTGTCTCATTATATCCACCAACGACCTTCCCTAAGCCTTCCATCACCTTCAACACCCATCCTTTTTCTCTCGGCTGTATCCTGTAGAAATATAGGGAATCCTGTAGGTTTTCAGGACATCCTGAAGAACACATTAGGACACCTGTAGGTTTACCTATAGTGGCCCATTTTGAGGCCGAATTAAGGAAACAACCTCTAGGAAGCTAGAAAAGGTCCCCCATTGGTCTCCCTACCCTTCTAGCCATTCACCATCATATTTTGCATACAAAAGTTGATTGAGGCGATTCTTGCACCAAGTATGTGTAGAATCAGAAAAAATTTACAGCGCCAAACTGACAAAGTTTTACCCCCAAAAAACATCATTTGATGCCTCAAAATACCCTCAGAAGGTTTCAGACCCCAATTTGCCAAACTGGGTCTTGTTGGTAAAATTGGTCATGTAGGTTGATTCATGCGCTTTGTCCACTTTGAAAAGCATTGAGATGGATGAAAAACAATATAATGGTCTAATATGGATCACATCTCCCCATTTTGGGAGGATTTTGGTCCTAAAAAACTTCTACTGAATATGGTGAGGAAAAATTTCCTCCACCTTCTCTCCATTGTACCATTTAGCTTTGCATGGAAGTTGTGGTTTCAACCTAACTTACCAAAGTTCATGCTACCATTGCCTCGTTGTTTTTGACCTCCTCTACAAAAATGTATCTATTTTTAACTCTACTTGAGCATCCGGTGCGAAATCCTCCATAGAAGGTAGGACTTGTTCCTCTTGCTGATCTAGCATGGAAGGCTCATAGAGTTTCAGGTTCTCTACATTCACAACTAAGTAGATATGCATGTATGGGGCAAATTAATTCTATAGGAATTATCTCCCAAATTTTCCAGTATCTCAAAAGAACCATATTGCAGAGCCTTGATTTTCTTACCAGGACCCTATGGCTTCTCCTTGTTCAACTGTAACCATATGTTGTCTCCCACATTGAACAGCTTCTCTGTTTTGTGTTGATCATGCATGGCCTTGTATTTTTCATGTGAGTTTTGTAGTGTCTCATGTACCTATATATGGATTTTCCTGATCTTTTCTATAAATTTTTCAGCTGTCAAGGCATCCTCGGTAAGACCCTCCCTTACTCCTACTTGCTTCCCATATGAAATATCCAAAGGTGAAGGTGTAAAATATCCAAAACAAATTTCAAATAGGGACTTACTAGTAGAAGTGTGGAATGCTCTGTTATACGAGTGTTGTATATATACCATATTTTAATCCCAGGTCAGATGCTTCTAGTTGTAACCACTCAAAATTTGCACCAAAGTCATGTTGACTAATTTTGTCTTCCCATTTGTTTGAGGATGGAATGTTGTAGACCTCTTCAACTTCGTGTCCATATTCTTCCACAATGTAGTCCAAAATGCACTAAGAAATCTTGTGTCCTTGTCTAAAACAATGTTCCTTAGTATCCTAAACTTCCCTAGACCTATCCAAAGAATAAATTTGTTGCTTCTTCTCCATTTATGGTATTTTTATAGGTCATCAGAACACATATCCTTTCAAACCTATCAACTACCACAAATAAGTAATCATGTCCCTTCATGGTTTTTGGTAAACCTCCCATAAAGTCCATGGAAATAATTTCCCAAGGATGAGTAAATACATATAAGGGATGATATAGACCACGTTTTCTGTTACTAGGCTTGTTGGTAAAACAAAGCATACATCCTCTTATGAACATAGCTCCATGTTCTTTCATCTTTAGGCAATACACAGACTTATGCTAGTTGGCCATTGTTTTCCCTGCACCAAAGTTCCCTGCAACCTTGGGGGTGTGAACCTCTCTAATTAGCTGTAATCATTCACCTTTAGGAACACAAAAATTAGCCAACCTATAGAGTAGTTTGTCCCGGAGATGGTAGTTAACTGTGCTTCCACCATCGTTCACATGACTCTGGCTTTGTAACTACTAAAACATCTCCTCGAAGTCCCCATCCTTTGAGTATGCTTCTCTGTATGCATCATGGGTGAATGGTTCCATGTGTATTAGAGTTCCAAAAGCTTTGATATTTAATGTGGGTGGCCTTGAAAGCATGTCAATTAAGTTTTTCATGCTTCCCTTCTTGTACTTTATCACTAAATGAAACTATTGTGAAAACCCCATCCACTTATAATGCCTAGTATATTGTAGTTTACTCTGGGCCTGCAGATACTGTGGTGGCTAGTGATTTGTGTGGATTACTATCTCTTTCGTGATCAAATAGTGCTTCCAATTCTTCATAGCCTCCACCAAGGCATAATGCTCCTTCTTGTAGGTAGTGTAGTTAAGAACTGACCCATGAAATACTTTAGAATGTTAGCATACAACCTTCCTACCTGCATCAAGAACACTTCCATAGCATACCCACTTGCATATGTCTCCACTTCAAAGGGTTGTTGCAAGCTAAGTATTGCCAAAACTAGTGTTTGAATGATCTTCTTCTTTAGCTCCTCAAAGGTGCCTTATTGAACCTTTCCCCACTGAAAAATCTTGTCACTTGTTGTTATGGTGTGGAGTGGTGTTGCTAACATTGAAAATGAAGCTATGAATTTCCTCAGGTACTATGCTACCCCAATGAAACTCCTAACTTGAGAAACATTAGTAGGCACTGACAATTTCATAATGGCCTCCATCTAGGAAAGATATACTTTCAACTCTCCTCCATCTATAACATACCCTAGATACACCAATGGTTGTTGTAAAAACTCACACGTCTTGAGATTTGCTAGTAATTGGTGCTTCTTTAATGTCCTAGCAACTGCATCAAATGTGATATGTCCTCCTCCTGAGTAGCATTGTATACCAATATATCATCCAAATAGACAATAGAAAATGGATATATAAAATGGAACAATATGTCATTTATTAACCTCATAAACGTAGCTAATGAATTACAAGGTTGAATGGCATGACTAACCACTCATACAAATTTTGGCTTGTTTTGAATCCAATCTTCCAGGTATCTTTTTCTTTGACTCGAACCTAGTGATATCTAGAATTTAAGTCTAGCTTGGTGAAGTATTTTTCTTTCTACAACAGATCCACAAAATCATCTATTTTGGGTAAGGAATGCCTGTTCTTGAGTGTGATTTTGTTCAACACCTTGTAATCAATACACATCCACCAAGTACCATCCTTTTTTGGCACTATCATGATGGGTGGACCACATGGTGATATACTTGGTCGAATGACACCCTGTTCTAGTAGTTGCTGCGATTGTTTCTTCACCTTGGTTTTGTAACAAACTGCTTATATAACCCAATGTTTGCTAATGGGGATTCTGACAATAGTTGGATCTCATGCTCCACTTCCCTCTTAGGTGGTAACCATTTAGGCTCCTAGAACACATCCTTGTATGCCTATCGAAACTCTTCTAGTTGTTGTTTCTATTTCTTAGTACACCCCTCCAGGGATGCCTTTACTCTTACTAACTATTCTAAATACTGATTCTCTCTTAAAAACAATAGAACACACTTCTTTCTAGAACTGATTATTTTATTGGCTTGGTTGGCACTTACAAGTGAAATTTCGTTTTTCCTTTGTGTGCATTAATGGTGAACGATTTCCCATCCTTAACAAGCTGATACTAGTTGTCTCTCCACATGAAAATTGCATCTTGCATGTACATGTAGGGACTTCCAAACACCATTCCACATACATCAAGGGGAACTACATCTAGTTCTACTTCATCAATAAAATCAACACTCATAGAAAATCTATTTTTTCACTATTTTGTTACCATTAAATATGCATCCTTATTTAACCATCCCAATGGATAAGGGCTTGTATGATCACGAACCTCGAATCTCTATTTGTTGACTAGTTCTACTATGAAATTCTCTTGTAATCCTGAATCAAGAAGAACATTAATCTTTGTCTTCTTGACCTGTATCTCTATGTGGAAGAGTTTGGTCATTTATTTCTCTTCTTATTGTTGAAGGATACTCAAATTCACCTCCTTCTGAACTAACACTATCTTAACATATACGTCTGAGCTACTTTCAACCCAGTTGCTTGAATCAATGACCATGAGATTCTTCTTCTTATTATCTTTCTTTTCATTCTTCAGTTTAAACTCTGGATGCAACTTCCATCACTTCTCCTCTATATGACCTTTAATATTATCGTGGTTGCAATGGTTGTTGGGATACTTGCATTGGTGCGTTGTGAGTTCCATATTTTTATCTTTTCCCCCTTTCCACTTCTTGTTCCCCTCCTTAAAAGTGTCATGGTGCTCCTTTTGTTTCGATTCACTTGATTTCCCTCTCTTTTGGCCCATATTCTCCAATGTTAAAATTGGAAACCAGGGAAAAACTTCATGTGGGTCATCTTATTCATGGCTTATAATATTTTTATTAGATTCCTCTCATCGAGAGGTGTAGGATTGATATAAAGATCATCCGATTCCGATAAGTATTCATGGAGATATGAATTTATTTTGATTATGGAATTATTATCAAGCCGGCCTACAACTCATGTAGGCTCAGAAGCCCAACAGTCGCATCTATTCACCCACCAACGTTGTGTATAAATATAAGAGGACTTTTCCTCATTTGGACTCACTCATCTCATCACATCTCTTTCTCTCTACTGCGCAGATATGAGTCTCTTCTCTACTGCACTGAAATGGGTCTCTCTCTATCACACATGTGAAGCCGGAAGCTGCTGAATTTGAAGCTGCAACTGCAGAAGTAAAGATTGACTTGCGAGGCCTAGAAGATCTCCTCTTTGGAACTGCGCTATAGGTTCATCTGAACCTCCTCTGAAAGCCGCAACTTTTGGTGGTGGAATGAAGTCAATCCAATGAACGGTTTGCAAAATATCAACTGCCCTAGTTTGAAGCCAGAAACTACTGAAATTGACGTTGCAACTGCAGAAGTAAAGATTGATTTGCGAGGCCTAGAAGATCTCCTCTTTGGAACTACGCTGTAGATTCATCTGAACCTCCTCTGGAAGCCGAAACTTTTGGTGGTGGAATGAAGTCAATCCGACGGTCGGTTTGTGAGATATCGTCCTAGTTTGATGATGACGCCGCTCATGCTGATGCTGCTAATCTAGGGTTTGCTACTGCTGATATAAATCAGATTTATTGTACTATTTCTCTCTGCTGAATTATTGAAGATAAAAGAAGATTTGATCAAAGGGTTTCCCCACACATTGTGGGGTTTGTCCCTGGCTACCCGCCACATCTTGTGTCTCTTGTCTTGGCTTGTTTTCTGTCGATCGTTTAATGTTCTATCTGCACTTTACTTTATATATATGTGACTGCTAATATGTGGAATATAATAAGAAAAACAAGTAAATTGTTACAAGCATAGAAGTTTAGAACATACCATAACTTAACAGAAACCAAGGGCAAGAATTGGTCTTTGAGCTAAGGCTTGCGATATCTCAAGATCCCAGTGTCGGAATCTCATGAAATTTGGAGGGCTTCTTGAGGACACACCAGCGAAGTTGTGGAGAATAGGTTTAAGGCGATCACCTTTGGGTGCACCAGTGCCTAACCCTTTGCGGAGATTGGAGTCAAGTAGAATTATGACTATGGACCTTTGAATTTTCTAGATCAAGGAGTCCTCAAAGACAACTTCGCTTGGCACTGGGGCAGCAGCAAAAGCAGCTTCAGAGACTTTATACTTCATTTTGCAAGGTAAATGGGCTTCTCAAGATGAATTTCAACAACAAAACATCCCTAGGAACATTCATTCATTATACATGACCCATACATGAAGCATTCACTACCCAGAAACAAATTTTGCACAACTTCGCATAAGAAATGCAGCAAATAAGCCCTAGTATAGCGAAATCCCAGCAACAATGTATGTGACAAAATTAGAAAGAAAGAATAGCATTAAAATGTACTTACATGTATAAGAATATATCCAACCATCCAAAAAAACTTGCCATCAAGAAGCTCCAAGACATATGAAAATTATCCAAACGTCAAAATTCATTCCATGCTCCAAAAATTTGTCCTCCAAGAAGGATAGCGAAAATCTCTAAAGAGATACTAGTTCCAAATCCAAGTGATGATGCTAAAATGAATCCTCATCACTTCTATTTATACACTTCTAATGAGTTCCATTTAGCTACTTGGGCTTGTTACCACACAAACTAGTAGGGGACCTAAAATGGGTTTCCTAAGAGGGCAACTGCTAGGTCAAGGGCAACAACGGAGGCTTAGCCCACTGTCACCACAGCTAAATCTCCATGATCTTTACGAACTTTCACGATGGGAGGAGTCTCGGTAGTGTAGGGATCACTTTGTATAGTAGATGTCAATGGAGATGTGAGGAGTGACCCTGAAAACCCTTTCCCAAGAATGGAGTAAAGAATGTGACTAACTTACTCTTTAAGCAAGGGACTTGATCCACTAGGGGTAAGGGGTGAGGATTGAGGGGTTGAGGGAGAAAGGGTAAGCTTATAGATGAGTTTCTCAATCCCTATAATCCTTGGAAACTTGGACTCCCAAATGGTCGTTAACAAATTGTCTTTATTGAGAAGTGGGACCACACGGGGCCAAGTGGACCCAGCCTAGGTTCGAGGATGGAATGCAACAGCAAATGATGATCCTATCTTGGACAAGGTGAGGGGAAAGGACCAAACAAGAATATTCACTTCAAAAGGTTGAATTTATCCTATTACGGTCTAGCCTTGGGGATACCTAGGCAAAATTCAGTCCTAGAGCGAGGGCTTGGGATTCCCATAGATTCCACCATCAGAATGGCCTCAAATTTGGAGGAGAGGGAGGGGACCCACTAGCGCAGTAACCTAGAGGGGATTGAAATTTTTCCTTGGCCCAATTGTCGGGAAATTGATGCCCTAGGTGACCTAATGGGGCTAGACTTGGGAAAAGGGGGAAAAATGGTAAAATGAAGGTTGAGATGATCACCCATTTTAAGGAACCAGTGCCTAATTCACTTGGGGATATGCAGTCGATGGTAATGAGTAAGAACTTGGATTCTTGATCAAGGAAGCCTAGAAAGTCAACTTCGTCCAATGTAGATAGTAAGAAAAGAATATTGACCTTCAAACATTTATACTTTAAAGCAAATGATGCAAGCCTCTCGAGATAAACAATCTCTAGGACATTTCATTCATATAACATTGGCCCATACATTTAAATAGTTAAAACATGCTCAATTCCACATTTCAATAACGCAGCAACTAGCCCTAATTTTAGCAGTATGCGGCAACAAGAATAATAACAATAAAAGTCACTTACAGCGTTATAGAGTATGTCCAACTAGCAATTCGTTTGCATAACAAAGCTCCAAGATGAGAAATAGCCCAAATCCATACATCAAAATTCATCTACCTCCAAAAATATCCACCAAGAAAAAAGTGCAAAAATTCTCTATGATTATAGAGATCCCAAGTCAAGTGATGATATAAATGAATGTATCTAACATCAATATAGAGCCTCCTAAGGAGTTCGAATTAGCCTATGGGCCCCTAATGATAAAATAATGTGCAAATAATAACCCCCAATGGTGACAAGCCCACCATACTAGCTAATAATGTAAAAACAAGCCTCACAAGGGGCCAAATAATGATGTATGCATGTCGTAGGGCCCTCCAAAGGCTCAATAACATGCTGAGGAATGAATTCCTCAGAGTATGATGGACAAGAGGGTGGCCCCTTGTTCTCCAAGTACTAGACCTGTGGCGCTCTCAGTGGGTCTGAGGGCACATCAATGACCCCATGGGTCTCCATATGAATCAGAGATCCCTGTTAATCCTCTGCAATGGTCCAAGTGGTGGAATGAATGTTGCCATGACATCATACAAGTGTTGGGGCACCTCCCAAGGGTGGAGCTCCTACTAGGCTTAGTGTACCAATCATGTTGCTATCGTCCAAAAGTGGATCGGTAGTAGTCTCTAAACATCCATGAAGATTTGTGGAGTGTTGCTTGTTGTTGTGGAGACCCATGGCTCTCTATGCACACCCTACATGTGCCAAAGTGGACCTCTGGGGTTCAAGATCCCATATAGGGAAGCCAAACCCAAATGGAAACCACCTACAATCCTGCATAAGATCCAATGCGTCCCCTAGGCTTCCAGTACAATCAGTCATTAAAATAATCGAGTAAAAGAGCTTACAAACCATGGATAGCAAAGTGGGCACTTCATAATGGCATGCCCTTCCGTAATGGGCTTTGGCATGTGCTAACGTCTCCAGGCTCCAAAGGGGGCTAGCCAAGTACCTTATTAAGTGGTTTCAACCCTTAGAGGGGATAGTATGTCCAAGGAATGTCCTTTTAATGGGGGTGACAAGTGACAAATAGGTGAGATAGAATAGGGAATGAGAGGGCCAGCCCTGGGCCACATAATGGGGCATAGGGGTAGCTATATAAGGGGAAGCCCACACCTAGGTATATAATGTATAGGAGGGAACAGTCCTGATACATAAGGTGCCCCAACCTTGATTTTTCCACCCTTCCTTATATGTCTTTTACCTTTTATGCAGTGATTACCCCCTTTGAGGTAGGACAGTTCATTGCCCTCGAGGGGTTATGACAATCATGGGTTCCTGTATGATAGAGGAGGCTCATCTAGGGCCTATGGAACCAGGGTGATGGTCATGGATGGGGTAGAGCTCATGTGTTGACTTTTGCCCATGTGCTAATCATTTTTGTCACAATCATCTTTCGCATTTTGTGGTACAATTTCCTGTTAAATGTGGCCAATTATGTTTTTTCTTCTTTTTCTAGTTGCTTCAACCTTTGGGGCATCATTCTAGGCCTGACCCAAGGTGGGGGCAAAGGAAATGGGGAGGCTAGCCCTATGTGGACCCAGAATGGGAATATCGACCCAAGTGGGAGAAATGATGCATGGGGGTATAGTGAGTAGAAAGGGAGTAGTATGTGCAGGTAAAGGAGAGGGACGCATCCAAAGTCGAGGTTTCCCAAGTAGTACCACCCTAGAACCAAATGGTCAATAAAGGAGATCCCACAAGACTAAGATCCACAGGTAACAACGAAAAGAGATCAAGGATATGAGTACAAACTAAGCCCACAATTTGTGCCAAATCCCCCCATCCCAGAGGTATCCATGATAAGTAAACCCAATACTCAATTACCAAATGACAAGACATACCTTTAAATTCGGGAGGCCCACCTTCAAACATACGATCAATACAAGTGGGTGAGGGACCACATGGTTGGCTCAAGTGGCAATGAAATGGCACAATAAGCTAGTAGGAGGCATCAAGGGGTTGTTGGCTGCCGGTTGAGGCTCATCGTGTAGAAAAATTTCTCCTAGGGATATCACCCACAAAGAAGGTGGGTAACAAGGCCTACATTAGCCCTTAAATAAAAAATAATGTGCAAAATAACTAACTTTTGGTGACAAGCCCACCAAACTAGCTCATAACAAAAATAACAAGCCTCTCAAGAGGTCGAATGGTCAATAATACATGTCGTTGGGCCTTCTAAGAAGCCCAATGAAGTCCATAAGTGCCACAATGATGAATAGGACTCCCAAAAATAGTGGACAAGGGGTTGGCCCCTTGTTCTCCAAATAATAAACTTGTGGTGCTCCCAATGGGTGTGAGGGCACACAAGTAACCTCATGGGTCTCCAAGTAGGTCAAAGATGCTTGTAGACTATCTTTAAGGGCTCTGATGATGATATAAGTGATGCCACATTAGCATATAAGTCTTGGGTCATCTACCATGTGCATGGTACAACTGTGGGGGCGGTTGGGCATGGTGAACCAGATGCATCTTCCTCGTCCAATAGGTGAATCTCGAGCAATCTCTGAACATCTTTGGGGATCCATGGAGTGTTGTCTACTACTGTGGAGGCCCATGGCTCTCAACACACACCCTACATGTGCCAATGTAGCCCTCTGGAAGGTTAGAACGTCATATAGGGAGACCAAACCCGATATGGAAACCATCTGTAATCCTACATAAGATCCAATGCATCCCCTAGCCTTTCAGTACAACAAGTCATTTAAGGAAATCGAGTTAAAGAGCCTACAAACCATGGACAACAGGTGGGCACTTCATAATGGCATGCCCTTCCATAATGGGCTTTGGCATGTGCTAATGTCTCCAAGCTCCAAATGGGGTTAACCAAGTATCCTATTAGTTGGTTTATACTTTTAAAGGGGATAGTATGTCCAAGGTACATCCTTCAAAGGGTGGTGGCATGTGTGGAGCGGACATTGGTTGTTGGCTTAATTAATTTACAGATACATTGATATATATATATATATATAGATATATTGATTGATTAAAAAAATGGATGATTACAAGGCTTGGAGCAGTGCTCCTTAAATAGGAGTTGACTGGCCATGCCTATTCAGAGAAACATGTCCGTTGGGATTGCTGCCTTATTGTTTAGGAGATTTAATCATTTACAAATAATAATTATTCACTTACTATTTCATTAATTAAAAATATATTTAAATATCTAATTTTTATGAATTCTAAATTCATAGCATTGCCTTCCCCTTGAAAATGTTTTGTCCTCAAAGCATGGGTAACGTCAGGTGTTGCTGAAGAAAACATTCTGACTCCTAGGACGAATCTTCCTCTGGTGATTTCTTCCATTTAATGAGGTACTCCTTTATTGTCTTGGACCGTAGTACCTTCTCTCGGGTACCAAGTATACCTTCTGGTTCTAGAATGATTCTTCCTTCTTCATAGGTCTCCCATATTTCTCTTTGAACTACTTGTTTTTGCCCTAGTACTCTCTTCAGATTTGATACATGAAAGGTGTTATCGATTTGACAGTTGTCACGTAACTTCAATCCATAAGCCATGCCACGTATTTTTTTTTATTTGATATGGACCATAATATTTAGGTGATAGTTTATTCTTTCCTTGTTGTTTTAATGACAACTGCTTATAGGGTTGAAGCCTAACAAAGACCCAATCTCCTTCTTCAAACTCCCTCTTAGTGCGATGTCTATCGGCCTGTTGTTTCATTCTATTACGTGCCATTGTTAGATTCTCTTTTAATAAGTTAATGATCCTTTGGTTCTCTTCTAAGTGGTTTTTGATTGTTGGAACCCTATAATCGAGTAGTGCACAATCCTTCCATCTAGGTGGTTCATAACCATAGAGAGCTTGGAAAGGTGTCATTTTAGCTAACGTTTGGTAGGTGGTGTTATACCACCATTCTGCCAAGTGTCGCCACTGAGTCCAGTTATTTTGTTTCTCAGGGACGAAGCAACGAAGATATGTTTCCAAGCACTTATTCATGACCTCAGTATGACCATCTGTCTGTGGATGATAAGATGAACTCATGTTGAGTGTTATTCCTGCCTGCTGGCAGAATTCCTTCCAAAAATTACCCTTGAACCTTGTGTCTCTATCACTCACTATGAATTTGGGGAACCCATGCAGTTCGTAGATGTTTTTACAAAACATATCCGCAATTTGCTTAGTTGCGTCCATTTTTTTTATGGCCATAAAATGGGCATATTTAGTGAGTATGTCAACTACAAAAAATTTCTTGTCCTTACCATCATACGTGGGTAGTCCTTCTATGAAGTCCATCGAAATCTCTTCCCATTTTTGGTTGGGAATGTGTAGCGGGTGTAACAAACCTGGGGTTGGAATATTTTCACTATTCCTTTGACAAATATCACATTCTGCAACATATCTCTGAATTTCCTTGCTCATGCTCTTCTAATAGAATGGTTGTCAAATGTTGTAGTAAGTCTTGTAGAACCCGACATGTTCGATTGTAGGTGAATTGTGAGATTCTTTAAGAATTTTCAACTTAAATTTGGATGTTGGTGTTAGGTAAATTCTACCTTTGTACCACATTATGTCACTCTTCCACTCGAAATTGGTATGTTGATTGACATTCTTAATCATGGAATCACAATCCTCATCCTTGGCATACTCGGCTCGTATTTCATCCAACCATTCTAGAACAACTATCATGGTGGCACGTGTTGTATCATCGTCATCCTTACATGAGAGTGCATCAGCTACGACATTCTCCTTTCCTTTCTTGTGCAATATTTCTAGGTCAAACGCTGACAACTTCTCCATCCACTTCTGTTGTTCTATTGATAATGTCTTTTGCTTAAGTAAGAATTGAAGACTGTTGTGGTCAATTCGGATTGAGCATTTACTCCCAAGCAAGTATTAGCGCCACTTTGTTAAGGCATGTACGATGGCGAGCATCTCCTTTTGGTATGTTGATTTTAAGCCTTCTCGTTTATTAAGTTTCCTGCTTTCAAATGATATAGGATGGTTGTCCTGCATTAATACAACTCCAATTCTGAATCCTGAAGCATCACATTCGACTACGAAGTACGAACGGTTTAGAGAAGTCAGGAGTCGCTGGCACTGGTGTGGTTGACATTACTTCCTTTAAATTCTCGAAACACTTGTCTACTTGGTCATTCCACTGAAAAGCATTCTTCTTTGACAAACTGGTCAGGGGTGTTGTCAGATGCACATAGTTTTTATAAATCTTCTGCAATACCTGGTTAGACCTAAAAATTCGTGCCATATCTTCTTCTGATTCTGGACTAGGGTTTGCATTTTCTTCATTGTTCTCTTCGTCATAACTATCTTCTGAAGATTCTTCTTCTTCGGCTTCACAGTTGTACAATTTTTTGCATTGTGCATTTGTGTCTTGCGCAATACTTGTCTCTGTATTTCCAGCATTTGCCATCCCTTTTCCTCTCAACACTAGCTTGTTATTTTCCTTCATTTCGCATTGGTGATGGAATGTACTTGCTAGTGTTCTCTGATGATGGTTTACCATACTATCCCTTGGAGTAGCTATTAGTTCTCCCGTTACTAGCATATGGTGCCTTGTGAAGCTTATATTTTCGCTCCATATTATAGCTGCGTGTCTGGCATCCTCAATGGTTTTGGGTTTATGCAATTTTAATTCTTCGCGAATGTAATATTTAAGGCCACAACAGTACATTTTTAATAGCTCTTCATCTGAGAACCCTCCCTGCCTTACTACTAATACTTCATGTTGTCGCGCAGAGTGTCTAGGCACCGCGACAACGCTCAAACCGAGGGTTGTCACTCTGATCCCCGATCTCTCCGTTTAAGCCGTCTCCCTAGGCTAAAGGGTGTAGACCCTATGGGATAAAGGAAGACCAACCTAAAATCAGGTGGCTTGGGAGACACAGCAGGGGAAACAAGCACCTGAATGATATTCAAAATTTGATTGAATCCTTAAATGCTTAAGACCAGTGCCTTGCTGATCAAATAATTGTTTATCAACTGCTGCAAAAATATTAAATTTGTAATTCCATGACTAACAATCATTTATCATCAAATAATCCAAGCACTGGTAAATTTTACCAAATGCAAGATGCACAATATTTTACCAAATAAATTTCAAAAGATTAAATATTTGAAACAATCACGAAATTTAAATGCTATAAAATGATTCACCACTTTCATATAGCTAATCTTCAGATGCAAAAATTTAAGCATATTTAGGCATAGTAAAATGATGAATACCTATACCACAATAGAAGAAAGACATCAATAGGAATTTCCAATTTTTTAATTAGTCTTTTTCAACAAAACAAAACAAAAACAAAACAAAAATTATAATTTTTTAATGATTTGGATTTTAGGATTTTTAAATATTATTTAATTTTTTTTTTTAGAATTATAAAATTATAATTTAAAATCAAAATAAACAAATAAAGTCTAATGTATCAAAACTAAACCTAAATAAAATTAAAATCTAATCTAAACTAAGACATAATCATATCAAAAGAAAAATCAAATCTTTTTTTTAATGATCTTTTAGGATTTTTTTTGATAGAAAATTTAAACAAAAATAAAATAAATCAAACCCTAATATTAACGTTTTATGCCTTTTTTATATTTTTTTTATTTTTATATTTTTTAATATTATTTTAAAGTCAAATTTAAACAAACAAAACTAAATTTAAATAAATCTAAAATCAAAACAAAAAATTAAAAAAAATGAAACCAAAACATAAAAAATTAAAATCTAAAACTTAAACCTAATCGAACACATATAACAAAGTGAAATTACATGAAATCTAAAATCTAAAAAATTCAAATCTAAAACCTAAATCAAATCTAAATTTTTATTTTTTTGAAGAAGTCCTTAATTTAAAATTTAATGAAATTCAATTATATAGCTAATACTAAACCAATGTATTAAAAAAAAATTTGAAATCGAAATTTGTTTGAGTGTTTATTGTGTGCCTGGAGAGTTCGACGGCGGACGAGGTAAGGAAGATTGCAGACAACAAGGGGATGGCGTTGAAGCTTTTTTTTTAAGCGTAGATCCAACAGGATGAGCAGCAGGCAAATGAATGGCGGCAATGGCAGAGCATATCGATAGCAGTGTTAGAAGCTTGAAGAGGATACGGGAATTAACGCAGGGTTTTAGTAGGTTTGAAGGGATTCGACGGTGGAAAAGGGTTGGGTAGAGGTTGACGTTGCTTGCAGATTTAGAAGCATACGGGCAGCGTGGGGCTAAAGTGGAACCGAGGTAGCTGCGTGGATGAGGGGAGGAGAAAGTTGCGTGAGGGTTTGAGGGACATGGGTTGCGATCTTGCAGGTTGATGAGTGTTTGGAGGAGGGCTGCAGTTCGACACCGGGCAGCCAAAAAAATGCTTGCAGGTTTAGGAGCTCGACAAGGGTAATGCAGTGATGGCAGCATGAAGTGACTGCGGGAGAAAAGGAACTCGAGGAGAAGGGGCTACGAGGAAATGGCTGCGTGGAGGAGTCTACAACGGATGAGGGTTTGCAGCGAGGGCTTGCGGAGTAAGGAGGAACAGCTAGAGATGGCAGCATGGAGGCTTTTTAAAAATCTGGAGAAGGTTGTAGGAAGATTTAAACAGCAGACAATGCTTGCAGAATGAGAGAAGGCAACAAGGTTGGGGCTAAAATAAAATCAAAATTGCACAGTAAACAGCATGAAACCCCACCAGCCAACAAATCTGAAAAAAACCAATCAAAAAACAGGTGGCCGGAAAACCCTTTAAAATTTACCAGAAGTCTTTTCCAGAAATCTCAATTTAAAATTTTGAATCAGCCACTTCAGATTGTCAAATGAAAAACCCACAAAATTTTCTAGATCTTGAAACAGATACCCCTGCAAGAGCTAACTCTGAGGCCAGATCTTACCCCCAGGGCCTAGATCTAGCTTCAAGATCGAATATCACCTTCAGATCTGCAACCTGTAATGACAAAAACAAACACCCAGAAACAAAATATGCAAGAAACAAAACTAAAAACCCTAAAACCAGCTAAATAATTACAATATTCACCGTTTAAGGGCTCTAAATAGCCGGATTTATCAGTATGCCACAGAAATATTTTTTAAGATTTTGAATTTAAGATGAGGTGCTTCAGAAAACCCTTCATGCATTCACCAGAAAAATTCTAATGATAAGCCTGGGATCAAAACCAACTGGGCTCTTCAGGAAATGCTTTTTTGGGAGTTGGCTGGCCCAGCCGAGAATTTCCCGAACGCCCGATAATCTAAAAAAAAAGGATTTCCCGCACAGCGTAATTCAACCATTAACATAGAGAGAGAAAACGACAATGAAATTCAGATCTAATGGAGATTCCTGCCATTATATTCATAAATTAAACTATCATTCAAACCCCAGCGATCAGACAAGATACCTGTGCCTAAGTCACTCTTCAATAACTCTTTAATTAGCTAACATCAATGGCTAAAAGTAGATCTATGCAAGAAAATAAAACATCTTACAGCATTTCCTGTAGAGTAACACCAGCGATTAACCCCAAAGTCTTTCTTTATTTGCACATGAAAAATGATTACAAGAGAGCTTTCACTTAGCACACGACTCCAAGGTCGAATGATCTCAAATGACCCCTAACACCCTATTTAAAGATAAATTTCCCAACAGCTAGTTCGAGTGATCCATGTCAAAGTGATCTCGACCGTCAGTGAGGATCAAAATATCTTTTAATCTCATCCGTCGAAATTTTAAATGTTGAGGAAATTTCACATTTTTAAGTTAAATGCATTTTAATATATTAAAAAATTAAAATTTTGCATTTATTTCCTCAAAACTTTGACTTTTTTTTTATAATTTTTTTTTTATTTAAAGGGACCCTCGAACTTAGCCTTTGGAAAAATTACCTAGGACCTAGGACTTATGAGGGGATAAATTATTTTTCTAACCCTCAAGACATTTTACATCATGATTTTTACATCTCAAGGGGAAAAGCCCATTTGATATAGACCCTCACAAACTACCCAGTTCTGCGACACAAACATAATCTAGCAGATCAAACAATTGGTAATAAAATAACCTAACCAAATAGTTAGGATTATTCCCAAATCACTTTTACATAGACTCGACCTAGCACACTAGGACTCCCCTAAGATTCTAATGACAAAATCCATTCCGATTTTGGGGTTAGGTTGAAGGAAAACTCTGCCGACCATGGGTCGGTGAGACAAAAAACCTTCCAAAACGTAGATCATCACTAGAAGATTAGGTTTACCTAGGCAATTACATACATGACACAGATCTGCTAAGATTATTTACAATTTACATATGCAGACTGGGTTTACAAAATAACATGAATAGGTTGATGATGATAGTCGAATGGCACGGACACATTGATCAAGCAATATCCCCTTTGCGAAAAAAGGGGGTGTACTGCTATGGGTAGTTGAGACATGGTGGTCAACACTTCCCATTCATGAGTGTATTCACTCACTGATCCTTTTTGTTTCAAGTGAATTAATCTTTCATAGACATCATCCTCCTCCTCATCTGAAACCTTTTTAGCAGCGTGTTTTCTAAGTTTTTCCATTTGAACGAGCAACCTGTACATTTAGACGACCACCACAAAAACCAATCGTGCGCTTTTGCTTCAAGGTAGTTGGATGTAGTCATGACCCTTTCTTTCTCGTCGAGTGGAGGGTTCGCTAAAAAAATGACGTCAATCTTGTTTACCCATACGATGACGCCTTTATAGTTCTTACCATCATACTTAGGTAATTCATTTTTTATTTTAAGATGGTTCCCTTCGGAAGATTTGGTGTAGTACTGGCCTATCTGGAACTCATTATCTCGAGAATTATCTCCCTTTCGAGGTTCGGGGACTTTGCGTAGCCAAGGGTGGATTGGCTCCTTTATTAGACTAGCTCACTATGTCTTTTATGGCTCGGATATTTTGTGCCATGTCGTTTTAATTCTTCCCAAAATCGTCTTTCTTTCTTTCAACATCGTCAAGGCATTTCCGTATCCTATTGAGTTATTCTTGAATTATTTTTGAGTTATCATCATGAACCATTTTGTTATTTTTCTTCCTAGTGGACCCAATTTTATATTTTTTTTTAAATAATAATAGTAATAATAATTTATTTTTTTAATTAAATAATTTATATATTTTTTTAAATATATAATTATATTAATCAAATTATAAATAAGTTAAATTAATTAAATGATTGTAATGACCCGTCAAAAGTCATAACGTTTGACTTTTCACTGTCCATTGTTCCACGTCGTATCAATTACCCCTGATATCACAGTGTTGGTTGTAGTGGACGCAGAGACAAGTAACGATCGAACAGGACCAGCCTGTCTACACTGCGTTGGCTTGGAAAATGCGTTCACATAGTTAATGGTGGAGGACCAATACCGACCCATCCACCCTTCTGTCGAGCCCTGTCACTGCCTATTCACTATTCTTTGTTCCGTCCTCCCTCCGCCTAGCTCTGATACCACTGGAGCGGAAGTTGGTTGCTGGCTTAATTAATTTGCAGATACATTGATATTTAATATATATATATAATATATATATATATATATATATAATATATATCTTATTGATTGATAACAAAAAAATGGATGATATAAGGCTTGTGCGGTGTTTTTAAATAGGACTTGACTGCCATGCTAATTCAGAGAGACATGTCTGTTGGGACTGTTGCCTCTTTGTTTAGGAGATTTAATCATTTAAAAATAATAACTATTCACTTACTATTTCATTAATTAAAAACAATATTTAAATATCTAATTTTTATGAATTTTAAATTCAAAGCAAATTAAAGGGGCAACCTTGGGCGACATGCTGGGGTAGAAGGGTAGCTAATAAAAGGGAAGCCCACACTTGGGTATATAATGTACAGGAGGGAGCAATCATGGTGCATGAGGTGCCCCGGCTTGATTTTTCCACCCTTCTTTATATGCCTTTTGCCTTTCATGATTTTTCTTTAATTAACTGCTCAAAGCCTAAGGGATAAGAGCATGATGTGTAAGGTACAGCAGTGGATACCCCCTTTAAGGTAGGCAATTCATTGTCTACAAGGGGTTGGGACAATCATGGGTTCCTAAATGTTAAAGGAGGCTCATCTAGGGCCTATAGGAACCAGGGTGATGGCCATGATAATGGGGTAGAGCTCATGTATTGGCTTTTGCCCATGTGCTAAATGTGTTTGTCCCGACCATCTTTTGCATTTTGTGGTACATCTTCCTGTTGAATGTGGCTAATTATGATTTTACTTTTCTTTTCAGCTGCATCAACCTTCGAGGCATCATCCCAGGCCCGACCCAAGGTCTGGGCGAGAGGAAGGGGAAGGCTAACCCTATGTGGACCCAGGTGGGAGGAATGATGAATGGGGTTATAATGAGCAAAAGGCGAGTGATATGTGGATGAGAGAGCAGGACCACGCAACCAAAATCAGGGTTTCACATGAAGTACCATCCCTAAAACCCAAAGGTCAGTAAAAGTGATCCCATGGGACTAGGCTCCAAGGTTAATATCCAAAAAAGGTCTAAGGAACAAGAGCACAGCCCTAGCCCATTCTTTCCACTAAATCCCCCCATTAATCCATGCCCAAAAGTTTTCATGATAAGTAAACTACAATACTCAATTACCAAATGACAAGGCATACCTTTCGGTTTGGGAGACCCACCTTCAAACATACGATCATGATAGATGGGTGAGGGACAACATGGTTGGCTCAGGTGGCAGAGAAGTGGCATAACGAGCTAGTTGGTGGTTGCAAGGGGCTACTTGTCGTCGACTGAGGACCATCTTTTAGAAATAAAAAAATATAGGGATATCACCCACAAAATGGTGGGTAACAAGGCCCATGCACCCATAAGAAAATCCTATAAAGGAAGAGAATTTGACCTCTCTTCAACATATTTGTGAATTCGTTTTTCTCTTGAGCAATCTGAGGCAGAGAAAGGGTGCGAAGTTCTGGAAAGAAAGGCAGTGATGTTTTGGCTTGTTTTGGACTATCTATCTCTCTCTTGGCAGCTGAATTTTTATGTGGAAAGCTAGGGTTTCCACAGGTTTGAATTGTGCATGAAGAAAGCAGCAGATCATGATTGAAGAGCAGACTATTTGTTTGGGTGGTTGGCCTGATTTTGGTGAGTTGTCTATGGTCTATGGTCTTGGAAGTCTTCCTTGGAATTCTATAAGAAGAGAAACTTTAGGGGTTTTCCCCTGATGAGGGGTTTTTCCCTGTCTTGGAGCCTACTTCTGGTGTCTTTATTATTTGCATTGTGATCTTCTTGTTTGGCATTTATCTTGATGATGAAAAGGCCATAATAATGATGATAATGAAGTAATAATATATCACAAGTAAATGTCAATGTTAAAGAGAAAGCATTTAATAATTAAACCCTATTGAAAGCCCTAGATTTCTCAACATGGTACCAAATCTATCCAAAAGACACTAAAAAAGAGATCTGAGACCTAAGTTGCAAGAAACGTTGGAGAAGGGTTTGTCTCCGGCTAGAATGAGGAAAACTAGTATTGTACGGCCTGGAAACTCGTTTCCGGCCGTACTGGCCCATTTCTCGAGAGGAACGTGGCCAGTACTGCCGGAAACGAGTTTCCAGGCCGTACGATGGATGTTCCTCTTCTAACTTGACTTTTTCTTGTATTTTGTTTTAACTTTTTCGCTTCTAATTTTTTATTGGGCAAATAAAATATCTTATGGATGCTTCTAAATGCCTCTCAAGTTATAAAAAGAAGATTTTTTTGAGTGGGACAGCCTAATGTTCAAACCTATCGCCCTAGTGTTGATATGCAATTCATGGTAATGTTAAATTCTTAAATTCTTAAAGTAAAAGCGAGATTCTCCTTTATTTTTCATTTTCACCCTTTTACTTAAATTTTTAACATTACCATGAAATGACTCAAGATGTTTGAAAGTGGTTTCACCCTCATTGGATTTCATATGGACAAAGTAGAATTTTAAATCTCACTCAAAATCCAACAGACTTATCTGTTTTTCAGGATTTCAAGATTGCAATGTTTCCATTGAATTTTGTCATGTACTAGGGCATGGAACTTGTATTTAATCACAAGAACCAACCCCTCTATGCAGGGGAGACTCCCAATAATCACGAGCACGTAGGGTACTAGAGTATAGAACTTGTATTTAATCAAGAGCACTAAGGTCGTTCAACTATGTAGGAGGAGACTCCCAATCAAGCACGAGACAAGAAATTATAATTTCTCGTGGTTGATTTTGGATATTGTTATTTTCATTATGTGATCATTCATGAGTAAATGTGATGTAAATTTAGAGACTTATGGTTTTTGCATTGACAATTGAAAATTTAATCATAAACTAATAAATTAGAATATATCATATATGCTTTATGATTGCACATTATTTCTTAAATGTCCTAAGATATATATATATTGCGTTTCCCCATTTCCAAAATTTGGGGGGGGGTCATGTTTCATACCCGTGCCCGTTTCAGAAACTTGTACTCATTTCCCCGTTTCGTGCAACTTAGTCTAAGATCATGAGGGTTTGCAATAGCGATTTTTCCTTTAGTGGCAACTAAATTATTTCTTAAAATTTTGCAACTGGGTTTTGTGGTCGTGGTCGATTTGTGGAGATGACATCATTGAGCAGTTTGAGATATGAAGATGGGTTGGACGAGGTGTCAAATTTCAATCCCTGGAAGAAGCGTATTACCATGATTCTAAAAATGGATGGTCTTTGGGATCTAGCGAGCAGAGACGTGCAAGTTCCTTCAAATCGGAATCTTGCAACAAAGCATAAGCTCAAAGACATGAAAGCAAGCTGCATAATTTTGGATGGTGTGAGGGATCACATATTTCCTCACATATCAGGGAAAGACACCGGAAGATAGATGTGGGTAGATCTGGCTAGTCTTTATCAGAGTACAAATGAGAACTAAAAATTGATGTTGCACGAAAAGTTAAACAACATTAAAATGAATAGATCTAAGACCATGACATCTTATCTCATGAGGGTCTAGCAAGCTCGTGATGACCTTAGAGTTGTTGGGGACACTGTGCATGATTCAAAGCTGGTTAAAGTTGTTCTAAAGGGGTGCATAAAGAACTGGTCCACTTTTTTGGATGGGATTCTTTCTCATCAGCAACTTCCTCATTGGTGCGGTTATAGGATGACTTCACCTAGAAGGAGATATGGTAAAACTCAATGACCAGAGGACAGCGAAAGGGCCATGAAGAGAAAGATGAGCCTGCTCTTGCTGCACAAATGAAAGAGCGCAAAGCAAAGGCCAAGAGAAACAAGGGTGGAGGAGGATCTTCACAGAACAAGAAGGAAAAGGACATGAGCAAAGTCAAGTGCCTTGCTTGTCATAAGTTCGAGCATTTTGCTTTGCTTGTCATAAGTTCAAACATTTTGTCAGTCAATGTCCAAACAAAAAGAAGGGAAAGGGTAAGATTGCTACAACAACCACTATGTAAATGGAGGCGACTACCAAGAATTTTGAGAAAAAATTTACATTAGTATCTTGCTTTTCTGGAACCGTCACGAGACGTGTTTGGTTCGTGGATAGTAGAGCATCTCGTGATATGACGATATCTCGAAACTTCTTCACCAACATCATCAAAGAACCCGTAGACATACATGTGCATCTTGGTGACAAGGCCAACTACGCAGTCAAGACCATTAGGAGTATCGAGCTCCAGATGGACTCAGGTGGCGTCATGGAGATGAAAGAGGTGTTATATGTATTGGGTTTAGAGAAAAATCTCATTTCAGTTTCAGACATAGAAGACAGAGGACTAGAGGTCAAATTTACGGGAGGTGAAGAAATTGTTGGGCCTCTTGACCACTCCACGTCAACTACCCTATAGAAGTGTACATTTTCGCAAGAAGATTCCATCATGCTCGGGCAGTGAAGATTATTCAGACATCATCATCTTCAATCATTGTTTTGTAAAAGTTGTAAACCCATTCTGCAAGTTTATAATGTAAATGATCCTAGTAAGACCATCTATGTAACAAGCTAGGTAATCCTACTTTTTTTGTGACAATTTCAATCCTAGGAGGTTTTTCATCTCACCGATTCATGTGTGTTTCTAAACACAAATGATTGGCAGAGTTTTTCTCTCCAACCTCACCCCAAAACTAAAGTGGATTTTGTCATCAATATTTTAGGTAAGTCCTAATGTTCTAGTCGAGTCTTCTGTAAAGTGATTTGGGAGTAATTTTAGCTAATTGGCTAAATTATTTTATTACAAATCATTGAGTCTACTAGATCATATTTGAGTCACAGAATTGGGTAAATAAATGAGGGTCTATAATGAACGGTTGTTCCCCCTTCATGTAATAAATTGTAATATCTTGATGTAAAAAATATTTTAATGCATGGTCTCTCATATTTAGACACCTTGGCTAAATTATTTGAGGGTTGGAAAAATTATTGATCCTATTAATCCCCTCATGAGTCAATTAATTAAATCTTTTAGCAAAAATAAATTAAAATCCTAAGCTAGAAATTTACTAAATTTTAAATCCTAGGAAAAATTAATTCTCCAAATTAATTAGAAAAAAAATTGTTAGTTCTAGAAGAATTAATTTTCGGAAGTCCCCGGCCAAGTGAATATTGAAAATTTCAAGAAATTTTGGACCCTTGGGTCTTGGTAGTTAAGTCAAAGTCAATTTTTTGAAGAAATCAACTCAAAATAATTAATTTTTAGTTGATTAAAATTCAATTAAATGAAAAAATCGCATTTCCTCAAAAATAAAATAATTTCAACGAAGAAAACTAAAAGATAATTAAATCTCTATCAACAGTCGAGATTACTTTGACGGGAATCAAGCCAACTAGCCGTTGGAGAATTATCTATAAATTAGAGGTCATTTGTCACATCAAAAGATCTGATCATTGATATCATGTACTAGCTTTTGAAACGCCCTTGTAATCTCTTTTATGGAATAATACAACGCAAAGTCTTTGGAGTTTGATTTGATGGCAATGTTCCTCTCTAGTGCTTTATGGTAATATTGTTCTTAATATTCCGCTGATCTTATTTGATAAGTTGTTGGTTACTAGCTTTCGTAGAGTAATCTATTGCACAGGTATCTTGCTTAGATTATTGGATTTAAGGTAGCATTATAATTTAATTTGATTAGCAGGTATCTCTAATCTTTGAAAATTTAACCGTTATTTTACATCTCTATTGATTTAACAGTTTAAATTCTAAATGCACCGAAATCATTTGTATTTAGAAATTGGGCGTTTGGGGAAGTCCTCGGTTGGACCAGTCGACTCCCAAGACATAAGATCTGGAGAGCCTTCCTGATTAAAATCCTAAGATTATCTGACAAATTTCTTCTTGCAGGGATTTTTTGGGCTAGTACCTAGATTAAAAATTTTATTTATCTTTAAAAAATTGCGCTAAATAGTAAGATCTAGCTAGCAAGAACCTGAAATGTATGGATCTGGGAGCAAAGTTGGACTCATACTCCTCAGGTCTGATAGATCTATAAATTTAATTGTATAAATATTTAGAAATTTTAAATTTTATTTTCTAACTTAGGATTTGGGTTTCAATTTAACTTTTTGTATATATGTGGAATGCAGGGTTTTATATTTGTTTAGATTTTTGTTTTGTACAAGTTCAAATCTAAAGATCGTCAAGGAAAACTTGGGGTTTGAGGCAGATCTAGGCTCTGGAAGGCAAGATCTCGCTTCAAACTTTGTGTGTAGGGATTAAACAACGAAATCATTCATTTGAAGATTCAAATCTGAGTTTTTTATAGTGAATTCTGAGAAGAAAATTGATTTTTGGGCAAAATGTTGGAATAAATTTTAAATTTTTCTTTTGGGACAGCCCTTGGCTTCCTTAAGCTTTTTCTCTGCAGCCTTCCTCTTTGTCTGCGTTAAACATCCCCTCAACTCTCTACTCCCCTGCATTTTGAAACCCTCATCTCTCTTATTTTCCCTTAGCCCACAATTCCTTCCCCTCTGTGTTCCTTCTCTTACTTGCAGCCCTCAACTGCTGCTCAGCCTCTCGTTACTCACTCTTCTTTTCGCTGCTAACTCCACCTAACCCTTCACCCTCTGTGCACAGTTATTCCTCTGTAGCTTCTCCTTAACCCCGCACCCCTTCTCTTCCTCTGCATGCTGCTTCCTGGCCTTCCTCTCAGCTCATGGCTCCCTCCTTGCTACTCGCAGCTCCCTCAATTTGCATCCATCATTTCTCAGCATGAGCTCCTCTCAACCTTACCCCCTTGGCCAACTTTCCTCGCATTCCCTCACGCTACCTTAAAAATATTTTGATTTAATTTTTAAAAGTGGTATTTGGCCCTTTAAAAAATTAAACTCTCATAGTTCCACATTAAAAAGCGTTTATCATTGGCCCTCTAAAAAATTTTAATTCTCTTTACAAATATTATCACAATAAATTTAATAAAAGTATGACACAAATTTTAAACTAAAGTTCTCTTTTTCAATTTTTATGATAAGGGTTTTTCGGGCCTTTAATCTTTAAAATTTTTGTGCTAAAAAATTTAAATTCTTATATAGTCAAGGCAACATATGAATTTTTTTTAACTTTCTAAGTCTGACAATGGGAGAAATTTTTTTTTTTTTTGGATTTGAGACATTGGAAAAGTTAATAATTGCCAGAATTATTTGAAGAGGTGTCTTGGCATTAATTAGCATCTAAATTTCATTGTTATCCTGGATATTAAATCGTTGAAATTTAAGTGCTTAGGCTTTCATTATTTGCATGCTTTAGCTAAGTTTTCTAATCATTGGTTTTAATGCTTGATAGTTATTGAGATGACTCACTGCCTAAGAAAGAAATTAACTCTAAGTTTGGATTTATTTACTTGAATTATTGGATATTTCTTGAATAATTAGTTTTTAGAATTTTCAAGTAATTGTGATCAGCATTTTAATTGAATACTCTATTGTGGACTTGTGGAAAATTTTATATCTTTCAGTTCTTGAAATTGATTATTTTCAACATTTGCACAATTGGGATTTTTTATTAAATTTTTGTTTAAGTACTTAGTATTTAACTCAGAAGAAATCGTAATCTAAGCGCTTTGAGTCTTTAACATCTCGCTTCCCTAAAACATCTTCTAATCCTCCTTGCGTTATGCATTCTAAGCTGATCTTGCATTTAATAATCAGCCTCCAAGCATAAGCTTGGTTGAGAAAAAAAATAGGAACACTTTTGTGTTTTCTCTTGATAAGTCTTCTCTTTTAGTGTTTAAAACGGTGACCTCGTCAGAGCCACAACCTTTGTAGCGCCAGAAACACCAAATATGTTAGATTTCAAGGAGAGGGATCGTTAATCACACCCTTGTGTGCTTCATCTTGATTTCTCTCTGCCATTCACTATCAAATTTATGCTCAATACAGACAAAAATCAATGGACATACTTAGGATAGGCATATAATTAAAATTAACCAAGATCTTGCATTTCACAATAATTTTAGGAATTGTATGTCATATAGGTTAGTTATTCATCCAAGCAGCAGTTATCCATCCAATACTTGTCCTATATTTACTCAGCAAGATAGTTGACTCCATAAGGAACAGGTATCAATCGTCTAAATCTAATCTAATCCTTTCAAATCTTGTTTAACCTAAAACAGGTATTTGGTTGCTTAATTGTCTCCCAGATTGGTTGGTTCCCAACTAGTCCTTCTTCTATCCACTTCCATAGGGTCTACAACCCTTGTGTTGTTGGGAGACAGCTTAAACGGAGAGATTGGGGATCAAGGTGACAACCCCCGATCTGAGTCGTTGTCGCGGTGCCTAAACATTTTGTACGACAACAGGGCCAAAAGTGATTGATTTCTTCAAAAAGCGAGTGTTTGGTGGAAGTAAGAGAGATCTCTATTTGTGGAGAGGGCAGCCGATGAAGGCTCTCATACATGAGGGTGATAGCCAGAGCGAGATTTGGAATAGGAGGATGGGGCACCTACACTACAAAGCTCTACCTGTGGTACAGAGAATGATCACTGGGTTTTGAAATATCTGGGTGGAGCGGGATGGAGTGTGTAAAGGGTGTGCTTGGCAAGAAGGCCAAAGTGGTGTATCCAAATAGTTAGACCAAGTCGAAGGGCGCTTTGACTTGGTGCATTCAGATATTTGTGGTCCTATGTCTACAACGTCTATCACAGGGCCCTTATACTTTGCGACATTCATAGATGATTATTCCTGGAACACTTGAATCTACTTCTTCAAGACCAAGGATGAGGTCTTGGTTTCAGGAATTCAAGGCTCTTGTGGAGAACCAAACTGGGAAGAAGATTAAGGTGTTGAGATCAAATAATGGGGATGATTATACCTCCAATGAGTTCCAGGATTTTTGCAAGGAGGCAGAAATTAAGGAGCTCACAGTACCTTACAACTCTTAGCAAAATCAGGTTGCCGAGAGGAAAAATAGGACCATCATGGAGGCAACGAGGGAAATGATCTATGATAAGAAATTTCCTATGTTTTTGTAGGGAAAGGCTTGCAATACAGTTGGCAACATGCAGAACAAGAGTCCTCATAGGGTGTTGAGCACATGACCCCTGAGGAGATGTTTACAGCGGTGAAACTGGATGTGAATCATTTGCACATATTTGGTAGCCCAGTTTATATCCATATTCCTACAGAGAAAAGGACTAAATTAGAGCCCATGTCTGAGAAGGCGTATTCATGGGCTACAGTGAATTCTCTAAGGTCCACCAAGTTTACATTCCAAGACAAGAGGAAGGTGATCTTGAGTCAAGACGTCAGGTTTGATGAAGGCATGACCCTTAGCAGATCTCATGAGAAGAAGCCAGCAGCGGTAGAGGATTGAGAGCGAGAGGCTCCTAAGGATGAACAGGGACTAGCAACACCAGCGATAGGGACACAATCAATAGATTAGAAGGATGAATTTGATATTCCTTCGAGCTCTGCCATGAGGAGGTTGAGATGGGCTGAGCAAACTTTGAGGGATGTTAAGGAGCACATGGAGGCTCCTTGCAACACCTTCAGGCAGAGAACACCGTCAATGAGATTTTCCAATTATTTGGCACTAACAAGTAGCATCAGGGAATCTAAGCCTTTCACTTTTGAGGAGGCTATAGATGAGCAGGTTTGGAGAAATGCCATGATAGAGTATAGCTCCATCATGAGCAATGTTGTATGGCATATAGTGCCAAGACCGAAGGGAAAGTCTATTGTCACTTCTCGATGGATCTATAAGATCAAACATGTAGTTGATAGCAAAATCGAGAAGTATAAAGTTAGGTTTGTGGTGAGAGGGTTCTCCCTGAAGGAGAGAGTAGACTATGATAAGACATTCGCATCGGTCACCAAATATGCATCCATTAGAGCAGTTATGTCCATTGTTTCAGAGATGAGGCAGAGGATACACCAAATGGATGTGAACACTCCTTTCCTCAATGGAATAATTAAGGAGGAGTTGAATATCAAGCAGCCTCAGGGTATAGAGGTGCATAGGAGAGATTCCTATGTATGCAGGTTGAAGAAGGCCCTTTATGGGTTGAAGCAAGCTCCACGCACCTGGTATGCCAAGATCAATGGATATCTTCTTAGTTTTGGTTTCACCAAGAGTGAGGTGAATCCCAACTTGTACTTTCTGCTTGTTGAGGGTAAACCACGCATCTTAGTATTGTATGTGGACGATCTATTTTTTACAAGATCGGAGAAGCTCATAGGGATGTGCAAGGAGGATCTTGCTTTGGAATTCGACATGAAGGACATCGGCTTGATGCACTACTTTGGGATTGGAGGTGTGGCAGTAGCCAAGAGAGGTTTTACTTGGGCAGGGCAAGTATGCAATTGAGATCTTGAGGAGGTTTATGATGGAGGATTGCAAGCCTATGCCTACACCTATGACGCTAACCTGAAGAAGTTGAGTGCTTCAAAGGTGAATTAGTGGATCCCACACTATACTGGCAGTTGATAGGTTGCTTGATGTATATGGTCAACAAAAGGTTGGAGATATTATATGTTGTGAACACACTCAGCCAATTTAGAGTGAATTCGAGACAAGTTCATTAGGTGGCAATGAAGCATGTGCTAAGATACCTACATGGCACAATAGACTTTCGATTGAGATATGTCAAAGTTGGAGGTGTGGAGTTGCAGGGGTACATAGATTTTGATTGGCAAGGGATTGAAGTGGACAGAAGGTCCACATCTGGATGTTGTTTCAGTTTGAGATCAGCCATGATCTCATGGTTCAGCAAGAAGCAACAATTAATGGCACTCAGTTTAGCAAAGGCAAAGTACATGGCGGTGAGTATGGAGAGTTGTGAGATATTGTGGATTTGCAAGATGCTTACAAGATTATTTGATCTACAGATGGGGCTAGCAGTGATCCACTGTGATAATCATAGTTGCATTAAGCTCCTCAAGAATCCTAGGATTCATGATCTGTCCAAGCACATCAAGATCAGATCACTTCATCAGAGACAAGGTCCTTAGGGGTGCTGGGAGATTGCAATATGTTTCTATAGAGGAGCAGGTGACAGATGTTTTCACTAAGCCTCTAGTGAGAGGGGAGTTTGTGAAGTACCAAGATAAGCTGGGGGTGGTGGAGAATCCCTTTCCTTGCTAGGAGGGAGTGTTGAAGTGAGTGGTAACTTTGGAAGGCCTTCTACATAGGCTTGGTGTCTTAGCATGTGGAAGACATTATTTGCCTCTTCTAGGTGCTTGCTTGACGGAATAAGTGATTTATGTCTTCTTTCCTAAGTATAACTTAGGAAGAGTACAATAATTAAAGTAAATTAATTATTGTGGACTATTGAGTGATTTTCTAAGGATAAAAAATTTAATTATTTAAGTGGCTTCAAAATAATCTCAACCATTGATCTCCAAGATGGTTCTAGAAGGGAGATTGGGGTTAGGGATTTGGACCCAATGAAGATTATGAAGGGAGCCTAGTGAGGAGGTGAAGACACAAGTTGTGTGAGGGAGTCATCATTCAAAGAAAGCTATTTTCTCTACGTGCAAGAGGCTCTGTGAACCAAGAGCGCAGAGAAGGAGAAGTGTGGGTGGATTGGGGTGAATCCAGGAGGGTCAAGTAGGAGGAGATTGCAGGGCCGAGTTGCCGAAGGGAGATTAATTTTATCTGGAGGAGGCCAAGTTGCTGCAGGGTCGAGTTTTCCCTAGTGTGCATTAGTGGCATGCAAGGAGGGCGTAAGTAGAGTTGTTGGTTGAGTATTTAGGCCAAGCTCTCCATGGGAATTTCATCCAAAGGATAATTTCCTAGAGGCTAAGTTCCTTGGATCGAATACATTCTGAGGGAGTTGTGTTACAGGTTCTAGAGTTTTGTATCTTTCCTTGTAACTCTATGGGTGAAAAAACCCAAATTTTCCAAATAATTAAATGACGAAGAATTGTTGTTGGTGATTTTATTTTTCAATGCGTTATTGATGCATTATTGATCTCTCTGGTTGATTTCCGTTGCATATATTTAATTCTAGAAGTTAAAAATACCAATGATTTTATTTTTCAGTGATTAACAAATTAGAGCACTGACTTTGAAGAAAAGTAGGGTTGAGAATCAAGATATTGGTGCATGCCAACACCAACCTTCCTCTTATATGCAGGTGAGAAGAGAGTGGTTGATGGGACCGACTCCACAACGATGATGTGGGATGCATTCCCTGATGATATGGCTACTGACAGTACCATTGAGTTGGTACTGGCCAACTTGGATCTTAATGAAACAGTCCTAAAGCTAGTCAGTTTTGATGATGGTAATCCTCTAAAGGTCATCCTCCACACCAGCAGATGCAGATATTGGACTGGATATAGATGAGATCATTTATCTCAGCCCAACTGAGTGAATAAAAATATAAGATCCAGTTTAATTTCCTTAATGCTTACCCTTTCCTCTATGTCTATCAACAAATAATATAAGAGAGAAGTGCAATCACCTGCCCCTCCTATGTTAGTATTATACACAACTAAATGAACTCATACAGAACTGCTATTGGAGGATCTGGATGGGATGCCAACACTTTGTTCAGATCTTTTTGCTTCATCCTCAGCATTTCTCATAACAAAGTGCTTACTATTGCCCAGCCATGTCAAGAATATGTAGTATAGGTTGCAACAGACAATACATTTCTTGAAGTCTTTGCTGGCTGCTTTACACAAGGGCCGGTCCTTGGAATAGAAGTGCCTAGAAGTTTCCCAGGGATTTATTTTCATGGAAAAAAATAATAGTTTTCTTGCACATTCCTTGTTTGCATTCTATAGAGTCTAGATCACCGTCAGTCTCCCTTAGATAACAAGGAACACTCCAATTCATTACTGTGAAATTTGCATTCTCTCCACTAAAAAATAATATGGGCTTCAGATAATGATGCTCCTGTACAGTGTCTGGAAATAGAAATGGACTGGAAAATCCAGTTTTGCAAATGGAAGCTTACAGGATTGAGATGGCCAAAATCAACACTAATTCCATAAGATTGCGAGCTTCTACATGGGAAATTCTCTGTATGCCTAACAGAATATAAAGCTTGATCATGGAACAGATAAAAGATCTTCAGTCAATTTATCAATGCAAATGTCTAGAGCCAACCATGAGTAAGAATAAGCACTAGAATAAACTGAGAATAGAATGCACTCTGGCATGACTTGTATAAATGAACAAATGAAAACCAATAAAATAGGAACAGAAGAAATAAGGCACCAACACACTGCAACTGGAATAAAAAACTAAATTGCAATCTATGCTTTTACATGAGAAGGCACACGACCATTCACCAGAAAGCATGATTTGTCTTATTTAGCAGATAAGTTTATTATGAGCCTAATTGCATTTCAAAATGTGTTAAATAAATCATATATACCAGCCAGGACGTTTCATTTTGAAAGTTTGGTTGTATATCCAAATGTTCTGGTCGGATGAACTGTTGCACTAAGCTCATCTTTTCTGAAAGTTCCTGGTCATGCTTTGCATCTTCTGGAAGTGATCCAAAAGCATGGTTAAACAATTTAGTCATTAGATATTTCTCCAGACCCTGTCAACAAAAATTAAGCAAGAAAACCATTTCAATCATGGAAGGCTTTCAAACATTATGATAAGAAGAAAACAGTAAATCTTTAGCACGTCATGTGCCAATAGTTGAATGTAATTCTTAAAGGATCAGAAACCAAATTCATTACCATGTCCCAGAGAGTATTCATTAAGAAAGTCCATAAATAATCTTTCAAAATTTTGAAAAACGTGCATATGAGCAGACAACAAGCAACATCAACCAGAGTTTTGTTCCGTCCATTTGAAGAATCTAATAAACATGAAAGGATGAAGAGGAAAAATATATTAAACTAAATCTGGTGGAATCTCACAGCAATGCTAAATGGTGCCCGTTTAACCTTACAAGTTTGTGTTCATCCCTGAGATGCAGGGTAGTGTTAATGCATTGATTTGCACCTCTGAGCATTACAGGCATTAAACTTTGCAGAAGTTCCACGTCTGGGCGCATTTTAAGTTTAATGAAGAAATTGAAGGCTGTGTCATTCTTCAGGTTCCAAAGTTTGTTAACAACTCTCAGAATCATGGGATTCCCAAAGTAAGAAGCATAATATTTCAAATATTTTCAGGCTTTATTTATTTAAAAAGACTGCAGAGATTGATTCATAATGATTTAATTCCCATAACAACCTCTTTGATGAAGTTGGGATTTTGGAACGTACAAACTCATATAAAATGAATATATATATATATAATATATATATATATATTATTGAATGATGATTTGTTTTGCAGGCAGGGCCCCGACTTAAATAAGCCCTTGGGCACCTGTACGGGAAGGGGCACGATCAATTTACATGCTAACTAATTACATAACATAATTACATATTAATTAATTACATAACATTGCCTTCCTCTTGAAAATATGCTTTGTCCTCAAAGCATACGCAACAACAAGCGTTTTTGGCAAAAATCTTTTGTCTCCCACGAGGCTTCTTCTTCTGATAGATTCTTCCACTTGACAAGGTATTCTTAAATTACTCAAGATCGCAACTTCCTTTCCCTAATCGTAACAATTCCTTCTAGTTCTATAATGAACTTGCCTTCATCATCTAATATCGGAAGCGTTGTATGTGCTTATTGGTGTCTGCCCAATGCCTTTTTAAGACAAGATACATGGAAAACGTTGTGAACTCTAATTTTGTCTAGAAGGCTTAAGCTGTATGCTACTTGACTGATCTTTTTGTTAATCTGATATGGTCCATAAAAATTTGGCGCCAATTTGTTTTTACCTTTTTGTTTAGGGATATTTGCTTGTACGGCTGAAGTTTAACAAATACCCATTCTCCAACTTCAAAATCTCTCTCTGTTCTATGTCGGTCAACTCGCTGCTTCATACGATTTCTTGCAATACTTAGATTTTCTTTTAATATTTGAAAAACTTTTTGGATTTCTTCTAATTGCTCCTTTACTGCTGGAACTTTTGTCTCGGAAATGGCCAAATCCCTCCATTTGGAAGGTTCATATCCGTATAGAGCTCGAAATGGGATCATCTTTGCAGAAGTGTGATAAGTTGAATTGTCAACCATTCAGCGAGATGTAACCACTGAGCCCACTTATTTTGCTTGTCTATTGCATAACAACGAAGGTAAGCTTCTAAGCACTTATTGACAGTTTTTGCATGACCATCTGTTTGTGGATGATATGTAGAACTCATGTTGAGATATGTTCCAAATTTCCAATATGTTTGAAAAGCTCCTTCCAAAAATTCCCTTTAAACTTGGGATCTATATCACTAACAATGACTTTAGGGAATCCATGTAATTTGTAGACATTCTTGCAAAATATCTCGGCGATCACCTTTGTTGAATCTGATTTCTTCATTCCTATGAAGTGTGCATACTTTGTGACTCTGTTTACTATTACAAGAATTTTATCTTTCCCGTCTGACATGGGTAATCCTTCAATAAAATCCGTGGCTATTTCTTCCCATTTTTGGTTTGGGTATTTAAGGGGTGGAGCAACCCTGGGGTCCTAATGTTCTCACTTTTATTTCGTTGATATTGATCACATTCTGCTACATATTTTTGATCTCCTTCTTTGAATCTGATTTCTTCATTCCTATGAAGTGTGCATACTTTGTGAGTCTGTCTACTACTAGAAGAAATTTATCTTTCCCGTCTGACATGGGTAATCCTTCAATAAAATCCATGGCTATTTCTTCCCATTTTGGTTTGGGGTATTTAAGGCGTGGAGCGACCCTAGGGTCCTAATGTTCTCACTTTTATTTTGCTAATATTGATCACATTCTGCTACATATTTTTGAATATCACTATTCATTCCCTTCCAAAAGAATGACTGACGTGCATTATAGTAGGTTTTAAAGAATCCTACATGTCTGGCTGACAGTGAATCATGCGACTCTTTGAGAATCTTGGCTTTAAATGTGAAATTTGAACCCAGATAAATTCTTCCCTTGTACCATAGAATATTGTTTTTCCATTCAAATTTTGAATTCTGAGGAAGGTTATTAATTAGAGCACTTGTTTTGGGATCTTTCGCATATTCACTTCGAATCTCATTAAGCCAATCAAGAACAACAACTGAAACTACACGTAATGATGATTCTTCGTCTTTCCTAGACCGAGCATTAACTACTACATTATCTTTCCCTTTTTTATGCAATATGTCCATGTCAAAGGCAGTGATTTTTTCGATCCATTTTTGTTGTCCTACAGATAATGTTTTCTGTTGGAGGAGATGCTGAAGACTATTATGATCTGTTTGTATTAAGAACTTACCTCCCAAGAGATAGTGTCTCCATTTGGCTAATGAGTGCATAATAGCAAGCATTTCCTTGTTGTATGTAGACTTGAGACATTCTTGCTTATTAAGCTTCTTGCTCTCAAACGCGATTAGGTGTCCATCCTACATTAGTACTGCTCCTAAGCCAAAACCTAAAGCATCACACTCAATTACAAATGGTTTTGAGAAGTCTGGAGTTGCCAATACAAGGGCATTAGACATAACTTCCTTCAAGTCTTCAAAACACTTTTCTGCTTCATTCCATCGAAATGAGTTCTTTTTTAGAAGGTTTGTTAGGGGTGCAGTTATATGGGCATAGTTTTTAATAAATCTTCGATAATACCCGGTCAATCCTAAGATCCACTTAACTTGGAGATATTAACCGGTATGGGTCATTCCCTTATAGCCTTGATCTTATTAGGATCTACTTTTACTCCTTCCTTGGATATCATATGTCCGAGATATTCTACTTCTTCCTTCCCAAAAGTACATTTGGACTTCTTGTTATAGAACTAATGTATTTCTAATACAGTGAGAACTTGTTCCAAATGTTGTAAGTTCTCCTTCCATGTTTTACTATAAATTGGAATATCATCAAAGAATACTAACACAAATTTCCTTAGATATGGACGGAATAGCTCGTTCATAGAAGTTTGGAATGTTGTCGGTACATTGGTTAAACCAAAAGGCACTACTTTAAACTCGTAGTGACCTTCATGTGTTCAAAACATCATTCTACGTCTTCCAACCTTATTCTAATCTGGTAATACCCTGACCTTGAGTCCAATTTTGAGAAGTATTTAGCGCCATGTAGTTCATCCAACATTTCATCGATAAAAGGAATTGGGAATGTGTTTTTAATTGTTATTTTGTTTAGTCCTCGATAATCGACGCATAATCTGAATGATCCATCTTTCTTTTGCACTAGTACAACTGGTGCAGCATACAGAGTTTTACTTTTTGTGATGAGGTCACACTTTAAAAGGTCTTGGACTAATCTCTCAATTTCAGTTTTTTGATGATGTGGATATCAATACGGTTTGATGTTGATGGGATTTAATCCTTCTTTGACTTCTATTGTATGCTCGATTTCTCTCTTAGGAGGCATCTTCATTGGCAGGTCTTGGAGGACCTTTTCGTTCTTTTGAATTAGCTCTTGGACTTCTGGAGCTTCTTCATTGACCAGATTCGAAGTTAACATTTCTAATTGATGACATTGTACTATATAAGCTAGTGCTCACTTCCGAATGATTTTCATCATTTGGGATGACAATACAACTTGATTCTTAGGTGGTTGTTTTCCATATAACTTGTACTTCTGCCCTTCCCATTTAAATCTTATAAATTTCTTTTGATGGTTGGGAGACTAAGTGCCTCGGGTTTGTAACCATTGGATACCTAAGACCACATCCACTCCTCCTAATCACAGTGTAGAACGGAGATTCTAGATTATAGTCTTGAATCTCTAATTTGACTTTATGGAATTTTCCTACCTTTTCAATTTTCTTGCCATCAGCTACCATAGCCTTCATGTTGGACATGGGAGATGTGAAAACGCCGAGTCTCTTCGCCATGGTTGAGTCCAAAAAATTGTGGGTGCTACCAATATCGATTAAAACCATTACATTGTCTTCTTGATATGTCATCTTAATTTTAATCTCTGGGGTTGTGATATACCCGTAATGGCTGATAATGATTCTTGCGAAATACTTTCATCATCTGGTTCTGGAGAAATTTGTGGAGAATCTTTAATTTCTTCTTCGTCTAATCCTTTATTGTCTGAATCATTAGTTGCTTCATGTGTATATAGGTTCTTGGTTTTTTTCCCTTTAGCACATCTGTGTCTCAGGTCCCATTTTTCGCCACAATCTCTACACTTACCTTCTTTCATCCTTTGCATTTCCAAATTAGTTTTGTCTCCTTCACGAAGATGCGATGGAACATATTTTTTATTATTCGTGTTCGCAGCCTGAGAAAATCTTTGTCTTGAATATACTCTTTCAGCCTTTGGATACTACATCTTTTCATGTTTCTTTTCAGCAGCTTTTGCTTTTTATCTTGCTTCTTCTATCGAAGTAATATCATGAAGCTCAAGTTTCGCTTGTAGATGGGGTTGAAGTCCTGTGATGTATGATCGAATGAGACGAGTTTCAGATATTCCAAGTACTCGTGTGGCTAAAGTTTCCCATTCCCAAGTGTATTCGTCCACGTCGCCTTTTTGTTGCAATTTGGTGAGCGCTGAGAAAAATTCTTCCTCCTTAACACCTTGAAACCTTTTAAAGAATGCATTTTTGAATTTTCTCCAACTAATAGCAAGTGTCGTCTTTTTCCACCACATATACCAATTATACGCTTCGCCCAATGTTTCAAAAACCGGCCGGTTTGAACCAGTAATCGATCAAACCGCCAGTTGGCTAGCCCACTAGGCCAAACCGGTAGAAAAAACCCGGTTTGACCCTTCATTTCGCCCAAAAAAGAGACAAATCGGTCCTAACCAGCCGGTTTGTGGTCAAACTGGTCGGTTTTGTCCTAAACCAGTCGGTTAGCTGCCACAGCGGCGGAGGACCCACGCAACGTTGTTTTCCAAGTTTTTAAAGTGTTTTGGAGGGAAAGTAAGGGTTCTTTCCCTCCAAAAACACCCTCTCCAAGCCTTTAAAAGGCCCTTCTCCCTCTCATGTGTCTCACACATCTCATTTGGAATATTTGTGAGTTTGATTAGGAGCTTGGAGAGTGTTGAGTTTTTGTTGGAGTAGTCATCTTGGAGGCTTGGAGACTTGGAGTTGGAGTTGGAGCTATTTTGGAGCTGTGAGTGGAGTTGGCATCTTCAAGAGGAGGCTAAGGAAGCTAGTTTGCATTTCCAGGTAAGGATTTTCACTTGAAAATTCCTCATTTGATTGTTGTCCACGTATTAAATTTTTTTATGTGTTCTAAACTTCTAACTTCTATCATCTATGCTATCAAATCTCTAGTTCTATGCTATCAAATTTTGTAGGCTACAAGTGCATTTGTTTTCCTAAATTTAGCTTTGGTTTTCCATGTTTCTTAGCTGCAATTTTTTTTAAATGGCAGATTTCTTTGCAAATTTTAATATTTCAAGCCAACATGGCTCCAGAAGGCGAGGTCAATGCATGGGCTCATTGTGATGAGATTGATGGAAAAATGATATGCAAATTATGCCATAAACCTATTGGAGGTGGGGGTATTGTCAGATTGAAACAACACTTGCATCGGGTAAGAGGCCAAGTAAAGCCATGTGATACACCAAATGAAGTGTTAGGTCCTATTAGGGCATAATACCTTTCCAAGCTTGAAAAGTTTCATGAGGATAAGGCTAGGGAGAAGGCCATCCAAGATGAAATTGCAAGGAAGAGGGAATTATTAGAAGCCATGAAAGAGAGTGGGTATCATGATTATGAGATTCAAGACTCCTCTTCTATCCCTTCCACCAATGACCTCTTTCACTATGTCCATCCTTCTTTTGGCCAACTATCAAAAGGAACAAAGAGAACAAACATCCAGAGTTATTTCTCATCCTCTACCAACATTAACTCTTCTTATCCCACTTCCTCCTAGCCAAATCGTCAACCCACTTTGGATCAACATTGAAAAAAACAATGCAAAGAAACTTCTCATCGATACATTGCTAGATGGTGGTATGATGCAGATATCCCATTTAATGTTGTTCACTCACCTTATTACCAAGCTATGTGTGACTCTGTTATAGCTACAGGAAAGGGCTTCAAAGGCCCTAGCATGCATGACTTGAGGGTAGCTCTTTTGCAAAAAGAGATTTCTTCCATTGGTGAGTATTTGACTAAGTATAAAGATTCATGGCTCAAAACAGGTTGTTCCATCATGTCAGATGGATGGACCGATGGGAAAAACCGCACTATCATTAATTTCCTTATTTCTTGCCCTCAAGGAACAATGTTTTTTAGGTCAGTTGATGCATCTAATAAGGTGAAGGATGCAACCCTTCTGTTTGAGCTTTTGGATGACATTATTCAGGAATTTGGTGAGCAGAATATTGTGCAAGTCATCACCGATAATGCCTCAAACTATGTTCTTCCTGGAAAGATGCTTGAGTCCAAATATAGGACCATATTTTGGACTCCATGTGCTACACATTACATAGACCTCATGCTTGAGGACATAGGTAAAGTGGAGTGGGTAAAAAACACTGTAGAGCATGCCAACTGCATTACAAAATACATTTACAACCACTCATGGGTATTGAACCTAATGAGAAAAAACATTGGGGGCAAAGAGCTTGTTAGGTCTGCAATTACAAGATTTGCAACTCAGTTCCTCGCGTTGCAATGTCTCAATGCTCAACATAAAAACCTGTAGAAAATGTTTTCTTTTGATAATTTTACTAAATCTCGGTGGGCTCGTAGACAAGATGGCGAAGACACCAAAAAGAAAGTGTTTGACAATTATTTTTGGAAAAGGTCTGTAGAGCTTGTGAAAATTACCGAGCCCCTTGTTAAGGTGCTAAGGATGGTGGATGGGGAAAAATTGGCCATGGGCGACATTTATGAGGCTATGGATCAGGCAAAGGAGCAGATACGAGCAGCTTACAAGGACAAGTTAGCTAAATATGGCCGTGTATGGGAGATCATTGATAACAGATGGAACAATCAACTCCATCGTCCTATACATGCAGCTGGGTATTTTTTGAACCCAAAGTATCATTATAAAGCTCGGCTAGGAGATCGACAAGATGGGGAGGTCAGAGCTGGATTGATTGATTGCTTGGAGCGCATGGTCCCTAGCCATGCAAACCAGTTGGAAATACATAGACAACTTACTCTTTTCACTATGACCGCTGGTACCTTTAGCAAAAACTTGGCGAAGATGGCAAGCGATGTGGATCAACCAGGTAAGCAATTCCAATTTCCAATTTGTTTTTCTTGTCAAGTTAAATTGTTTACAAATTTACAATTCAAATTATCTATAACTACTTGTAATTTGTAAATAAGTAATGAAATGAACTAAGTTATTAATTAATGTCTTTTTCTATGCAGCACATTGGTGGGAGTCATTTGGTTGCCAGTGTCCTCAATTGCAAAAGTTTGCAATTAGAGTCCTCAGCCAAACTTGCAGTGCTTCAGGTTGTGAGCATAATTGGTTTGTTTTTAGCGCATACACACAAAGACGAGAAACCGTTTGGAACAAAAACGGTTAAATGATCTTGTCTTCGTGCAATACAACCTTCGACTAAGGAGGAACCAAATGATGAACAAAACACCTGATCTAGATCCCATCATGTTGGACAATATTGATCCAACATCAGAATGGGTGGAAGAGATTGAAGATCCTATGTTTGATGTTGATTTTGATATTGTCATGGCATTAGCAGGGGATGAAGCAGATTTGGTGGTGCCATCAGAACCAGGATCACTAGCGGCATCAAGGAAAGGCAAACAACCAATAGAAGGCACTAGTCATGCAGCTCAACCAACTTGTGCTTCCATTAGGTCCACTTGTATTGTTATTGGAAGCATTGCTACTGAGGTTGCCGATGAGGCTGAGGCATCCTCAGACTCTAATCTAGATGATGTCTATGTAGCTCTTGTTGATGATGATGATCATGTGTCTAGTAGTGGTGATGAATTTGATGATTGATCATGTGTCTAGGGTCTAGACTTGTAGTCTTGTAGTCTAGATTCTAGAGTCTAGACTTATAGTCTTGTAGTAGGCCAATGGCCTCATAGCTTGTAGCATTGTTTTTGGACTTTATAAGCCATTTAGAGCCTCATTGCTTATGTATTTTGTCGATGATATGTATTGCACTCAGTGCCATTTTGATATATTCACCTTTACATGGTATATAAATGAGCAAACTTTACATATTTTGTCTCTGTTGGCTTGGAATCATGGTTTTAAATCTTAAAAATAGTTTTTTCATTAAAAAATAATTATTTAATGTATTTTTTTAAAACTTGTTCGTTTAGACCTAACCAATCCCAGTGCGACCGGTTCTGGTTCGAAACCCGGTTCATTAGGTGGATAGGTCTGGTCACCAGTTCCAGTTTTTAAAACATTGGCTTTGCCTTCCATTTGCATGGATGCATGCCTGATCTTTTCGTCATCATTGTCAATACCATAAATCTCAAAATATTCTTCTGCTTTGTTGAACCATACAACACAGCACTTCTTGTTACCGTCAAATTTGGAGAGTTCAAGTTTCGCTCTTCGTTGATACGTCGCAAATGTTGGAGTAAAGAGAGGGTATTGATTCGCAAGCTGCATATTTGAGAATTGATTCCATAGCTGCATATTTTGAAAATTTGTGTTACTATTTTGTTGATGGGGTATGGACAATGTTTTTGGAGACTCAGTCTTTTCATGTGAGTCTGACAAGTTTGACGAATCTGGCGAACTGATATGTTGAGTAGCTTCATTATTCTAGGGTATCTGATCGGGTGTAATCTTCAACTTGTCACAAATACAAGTCAACATCACCATTGTTTGATTATGATTCAGGTTCACCATATTTGAAAGGATTGCATGCTCTCTTTTAAATTCGTTATGGTTCTGCTCGAGCTAACTTTCTATTCCCTTTGTTGTATCCTGGAGCTCCTTGATTTCATTCGAATGCCTACTAACCTTATTCTCAAGATCAATCAATTTTTTACTAAAATCAGCCATTGACATTGATCGAGTCTGTGGTGGCATATATTTATCCAGCTTCATTTTTCTTTTCTCAACTTGACCCTAATTTTTTAATTAAAATAAAAATTTAAATAAACAAAAAAAACTTTTTATTTAATTTTTTATTATATAATTATATTGTTATATAGCTATATAACTTAATTATATAAATTATAATTATATTATTACTGTACTTTCTAATAATAATATAATACTTTACACTTTATAAAGGCTAATGGAGTGAAATTTGAATGGAATTGGAAGTCGAATGGAGTGACGATCAGGTCGAATGGCAGCGGTTGGTCAATTGAGACTTAGACGTGGGAAATCAGATTTGGGCGATGCAGAGACTAGAGGAAGGATGGTGGCGAAGACAGCGGAGAGGAGGGAAACGGAGGACAGTAGACTTGAACGTGGGGAAAACGAACAGTGGGACGGATGAAAGTTTGATAGCGGAGAAGAGGGCGGAAAGAACGTATTGGGCAGAGAGCGCAGATGGTGAACTATATGAGGAGCAAACAAGAGCTGCAGCAATGGCTAGTTCTGATACCACTTGGAGTGTACAAATTCATATAAAATGAATATATATATAGATATATAGATATATATTATTGATTGATGATTTGTTTTACAGGCAGGGCCCTTGCTTAAATAAGCCCTTGGGCACCTGTATGGGAAGGGGCATGATGTTTGATTGTGCCCCAATTTACATGCTAACTAATTACGTAACATAAGTAAATATTAATTAATTACATAGAAGATTTGTTTCTAAGTCAACTCGGATCAAGTTTATTTTGTTAAAATATGAAATGTCCAAGGTATTTGGTCACTGCAAGGATGAAAATAGGGGAGAATATGGAACTTTATACAAGGCAGAACTAATTACATAACATAATTACATATTAATTAATTACATAACAGATTTGTTTCTAAGTCAACTCGGATCAAGTTTCTTTTGTTAAAATATGAAATGTCCAAGGTATTTGGTGACTGCAAGGATGCAAATAGGGGAGAATATGGAACTTTACACAAAGCAGAAGCCATCACCCATCATTTAAGATGCCTTGAAGACTTTGAACATGTCGATCAAGAGTGAGATCTTTGCGGTGGGAGCTATGAAGAGTCCAAAATTTAGAGAATACTAAAGGGAAGTTCTGGAAGATTTCAGATATGTGATTGTGCTTAAACCAACCAACAAGACAGCAATTCTTACCATAAACAGATTGAAGAAGCTTGTTGATTAGAAATTTGGTTGGTGGTTGAGTATGTCGTTTGGTTAAGAACTGAAATGTGACGTGAAATGGCAAATCTGCAAGGAGATTATCTGATGCATGCACCCAGATAATGACTCAGTTTTGATGCAGCAGGAGGATTGACTCTCGATGGTGGAACACTCTTAAGTCTGTTTCTCATATAGCAACTCTTGACAATTGACACCTGCATGAGGCTGCCTTATTGACGCAATTATAAAAGCAGATTCATATCTACAAATGGGATAGGCAGGTGTCTCTGGACACAAAATGGCATTGTAGAAGGCAATTAGGGAGAGAAATTTATACCGCAGAAATGGCAGCAGAAAGACTATTACCAGAAAGGTCCCCCCCAAACCCCAGAAACACCGTTCGGCATTTTGGAAACGAAAACGGGTACGATACGGCACAGAAACGTTTCAGTTTTTTGGAAACACAAGATCCTAATTCTGAAGCGTTTCCTTTTTTTTTTATAATGCAGGATCCCATTTTTGAAACGTTTCGGGCATTTTTAAGGGTTTTGGATCCATTTCCAGAGTTTCCTGACTTGGATATGACGTTAAATGCCATGTCTCATATGAGTTTGTTTGGTGAGAAGGCACCAATAATTGTATCTTCAAGTGGACAAGGCAGCAATGCTCCCACTCATGGAGAGGATCCAAATGATAATGTGAATCTTAATTATATGGATAAAAACATATTTGATGATATGTAAATGTAATTTATGATGATGTTTTAAGCTTTTGAACAATGGACATTGAATACCATAATATGTCATATGATAGTAGACTGCCAGTTATGGTTCAATTTTGTAATTTGTACTATGTAGTGTGCATTTAACATTATTAATTTTGGTGATGATGTTGATGATTGAAATTGGAAACAGAAACTTGATGATATGTTGAATGTTATAATAATCTCTAAAGATGATGACAATGTTTCAGCTGAATTGGTGATGATGATTTGTTTGTGTGGAATTCATGATGATGATTATGTATTTTTAAATATAGAATCTAGATTTTAAAAGATAAATGGTAATATAAAAGTTTTATTTTGTTTCCTTGTCGTATCGTATCTGGATTTTTTTAAAATTTGTCATATCCGTTTCAAACTCTGTTCCCGTATCCATTTCAATGCAACTTACGTCTGTGCAGAAGGCGACAGCCTGCAGTCAGGCAGTAGGGAGAACAATTACCCTGCAGATGGCAGAAAGAACATTATAATTTTATCTAACAGTTGTTTCAGCAGTCTACAGACTGGACTGAGTTGGCAGTGGATTGCACTGCAACAGACTGTGGAGCAGTATTTAATCTTTGAAGAAGGGCGATCTTAACCAATAGCTAGCAGTATTTGCTTCTTTCATGACAAGTATCAATTTTTTACCTTCTCACAGTTCTTACAGGCAACAGGAGAATGCCCTTATTATTTCCATCATCAAAATCTTAGCTCTTATTATTTCTCCTTGCTAATTTATATGGAAATATCAAGTCAAGAAGACTGGCATTCATGTAGGATGTAAAACAAACAACTACTGTAATGGACACTACTCTACCTAATAATTATTAGGTATTAGAATTATAATTAAGTATAGTACATGCTCCCCAGCCCCACCCCCATATTCTTAGGCTTCCTCCTTGAAGAACAAGAGGAAACAACATGAAAAAACTGTCATAGCTTTCAAACAATGATGAATTGTCAAAGGATCAATCCATCCAAGGTCAACTTTTATAGAAAATTTTTGTTGATAAGATTCTTGAGTAGAACCTCCTCTATTATGACCCTGAGTATCTCTTTGGAGATTTGTCTTATAATTTTGTTTCTTTTGAACATAAACAATGAGCTGTCATTGTTCAAAGTAATCCAGATGTTGGAAAGTGTTGGAAATATGGTAGCCATGGTCGATATATTCATGTGAAGGAAAAAAAAAAAAAAAAAATTGCCTCCTAAATACATCACGTTGGCTTCCTTTTTGTACAAGTCAGATGGGCCTCTTTAAAGGCACCTATTTGACCCCATTTGAAATATATATAGAGAGAGCATCTCTCTCATTTGGATGACTGACTTTTCTCAATAGAAAGGATGAAGGGGGCCGAAATTAGAAAGAGGAGGGCTTGGCATTTATTATTGATTACTGGTTTGGTTATTCTTTTGATGATTGTTTCTTCTGACATATTAATGGATAATTGAACTCTCTCTCTCACATAAGGAAAGTTTTCAGGGTTTTCCCATTGTGGGTTTGGCCCTGGCCTCAGGCCTAATTTTTGTGCCTCTTGTCTCACTGTTTCATGGTTACTGTCTACCGCTCTTTTTATGTTTAATGGTTGATTTTTTCTTCTGTATAACTGCTTAATGTTATTGAATGAATGTTATAAAAAACTAATGCTAACTGATCATTGAAGTGGTTATCATTGAAGAAAAATTGTTTCTTGCTTGTGCCCTAGAAAATCAACATGGTATCAGAGCAGGCTGAAGAGCAGTGACCCCTGTGACCCCTGTGAACTTCTCTAGCAAATAGATCTATGAAAAATAGTCCTGTAAGAAAAGGTTCATGTTCTGAAATTCGTGGGGCAGAACAAAGGTCCGAACTCTTGATCCGAACCTGTGATAGAAGACCAAATTTCCTGAGGCACTATGCAAAGTTTCCTTAGGAGTCAAGACAGCAATGATCCGAGCTCTATGTTTCAAAGCATGATACTATGCAAGAAGACCAAGCCTAAATGCAATAAGCCCTTTGTCATCCAAGCCACAAATTATATGGGTGATCCGAAATCCTAAACAGAAAGTGATCCGAGTTTGTTTGTCAATGAGGTCAAGGAGGCCTAGATCGAATGCCACCAAAGTGGGATATCTGAAGTATGTGCATCTGCTTTGATCCTGTACAAGATTGCTAAGTCAAGTACTTATGTCAAAGGATTGGGGAGTAGTCCAAAAAGAAACTCAATTGTGTTTGAACCTAATCAAGTCTTATGATCTCCTCCCTGTCTGATGATGATGAAGAGAAACCTAAATTCCTGCGGTCAATTCCAAAGCAATATAATCCGAACCTATGGAAGCATCTATATTCAAGTCCGAAAATTTGAGGCATCCTGGCTATCCAATATTCAGTAGTACTGTTTTATTTCTGTGTTATTATATTTATGTGTAAGACCTTCATGTGAAAATTCCTAGACTCGAAAGAAACCCTATTGCAATAAATCTGAATCTACTTCACCTACTTGATTTTTAAATTACATTCATCAAGTTAATCTTTTGAATACTGAAGCAAATTACGTCTGCAACCTACAATAATTAAATATTTGATCTCACGAAACAGAAAATAGAGCAAAGAACAAGATACATGGGACACACTTATTTTTGGACACAACAGTCCCCAGAAAAACCCAATGCGGAAAAACCGGTGCAGCAGCTCTAAGGGTTTTATTATTATGCAGGAGAAATATCTGAATACAAATCTAGGATGCTCATCTAAAAATCATTTACAGAGAAAATACTGGCGGAAAATCTGAGTGAGTTTAAGCTCACTTCACCCGGTAGAATTCCGGCTGATCCTACACACGACTGGCTAACCCCGGCTATTTCAGCACTAGTTCTACGTCAGCCCTATGTCACCTTCTCTGCCCTCTGCGTTAGCTCTCCCGGCTGTTCCGACAGTTTCGGTTGTTCCTGGCAGTTTTGGATTTTGCGTGACAGGCAGCGTTTCTACATCAGCTCTCACGGCTACTGCGTTGCCTCTGTGCAAGCTCTCTCCACCTCTTTGTTCTAAATTTTCCAGAAAATCCTTCTTCTGGATTCTCTCTGCCCCTCAACGGAAAGATCTTCCCAATAGATTTTCCTCCTGAGAACTTCTTACCACAAAAAATCGATTTCCTCAATCTCTCTGGGTTTATTTCCAAATGAACCCCAAGCCTCCATTTTATATTCTTCTTGTTGAGTCTTCAACAGCCGAGATTAAGTCTCTAATCAACGGCTAAGATTAAAACATGACTTGATCCGCCTTCTAGATCATTCTCACCCATATGTTGATAAATACCCATTAATATTTTAATTTCCCTAAGTTTACACTTAGGAACTCCATTAAAAATATTAATTATTTTGATAAAATACAATCCGGGTGGAATTTCACCAAATGGTTTCTAGGTTCTTTAAAACTCATGTGCCAAGTTGGCTATTGATATGATGATTTTAAAAAGGTTGAGCATTTGTGAATGATCGAGCTCCCTGTGTGACATAGATCAATTTTTCAAATGCAAAATTTGTGTTCAAGTGCGAATTCTAAGCCAAATCCCTGTCTAGTTCAGATCCAATTTGTTGGAAATACTGAGAGGGGGGTGAATAACTATTTCCCTTCTTTTCACAATAGGACAGTTAACCTTAAAATATTAATAGCATTAATAGAATCAAAAACATCACATCAGTTGAACAATACACAGAATATGTCGTCCAAACAAGCTTTTGAGCATGTATGGTTACATACACAATTTACCAGCCAACCTGGAAGGAAGAACGAGAACTCCCAATGCCTAGAAATTTTGCAGACAAGATCTACACCAATTTTGCACGAAACACCCTCGCTAGAGGATCCAAACCAAGAATCACGTCCCGTAATGATCCGTGGGGGATCCGCGGTTCGGAATTTCAGAAACGCAGATCGGGCCAACAAAGACAGTTCCAGCCCGATCCGCAGTACCAGATTTTCGAACCACGGATCCGACAACGAATCCTCCCCAAATCACAGGCGGATCAGACACAGATCCAAAGCGGAGCCGAAGGGAGATGGGCGGTTCCACAGGATTCTAAATATTTTTTTATTTTTTCTTTGACTTAAGTTGGGTTGGGGCTTCTCGGACACTCTCAAGGCGCTCCCTTGATGCTCCTTAGATGCTTCCTAGAAGCTCCCTCATGGTAATACTAAATTCTTAAAGTAAAAGGATGAAAATGAAAAACAAAGGAGAATGTCACTTTTACTTAAATTTTTAACATTACCATGAAATGAATTTGGATGTTTGAGAATGGTTCCAACGTCATTGGACTTCACATGGAGAAAATAGAATTTCATATCCTATTCAAAATTCAGCAGACTTAACCGTTTTCAGGAATTTAGGATCAATTGAGATAGATCAATTTTTCAAATGCAAAATATGTGTTCAAATGCGAATTCTAAGCCAAATTCCTATCTAGTTCAGATCTGAGTTGTTGGAAATACTAAGAGGGGGGTTAATAAGTATTTCCCTTCTTTTCACAATTGGTTAGTTAATCTTTAAATATTAAGAGCATTACCACAATCAAAAACATCACATCAATTGAACAATACACAGAATATGTCGTCCAAATAAGCTTTTCAGTATGTATGGTTACATACAGAATTTACTAGCCAACCTGGAAGGAAGTACAAGACTCCCCAATGCCTGAAGATGTTTGCAAACAAGATCTACAGCAGTGTTGCACGAAACGCCCCCCCCCCCCCCCCCCAAGGATCCAAACCAGGATTCACGTCTCGTACGGATCTGTGGGGGATACGGGAATCGGGTCGACAGAGATAATTCCAGGAAATTCAGAACCGTGTCGGCCCGATCCACGGTTCCAGATTTTCGATCATGGATTGTTAATTTTACGCAACAATGGTATGTTTTATGCTTTAGAGCAATTTTTCTTCAATTTATTTATTAGCCCAGTATCTGTGAAAATACCTGAATCTAACACATCAGAAATCCCTACTGCAATTACTGATTTACAATCTCCTACTTGTTCTTTATATTAACAAGTTATTTAATTGCATAAACATCGAGTAAACACTATTGTAGCTTTCACAAACATACAAATCATGCACTGAAATAAACTGAGACAATATCACAAGGGACACCGTTATTTTTGGACAATTGTCCCCGGAAAAAACCCAATTCGGGAAAACCGATGCAACATATAGAGGGTTTGTATTATTAAGCAGATTTCGTGAACACAACAAGGGTGCCAGAAATGGCTCACCCAATAGAGAATATCCTTGGCACTAGTACCTCTATCCAAAGACAGATGTTCCAACAAATCAGCAAGCGGATGATCAAACCCCACAGCAACTCTATATGTTCCCTATCCTGGACAATGAAAGTTGCTCCAAGCACTGCTCTGCAACTGCGTCACTCCTCCAAGAGCTACGTCACCCTCTCCCGGCTCAAAATCTGTTGATTTGCTCCCAGTCTGCCCCACAAAATCTCCCTAGTGCTGCCTCTGAGCCCTAGGGTCAGCTCTTCAACCTTTGCTTCAGCCTTTGCGTTAGCCCTTCTAGGGTTTGCACTGTCTCTCCCAACACTACGCTGCCTCTCTACTATGTGTTCTTCAGCCTCGGATGAAAATCCCTTGCTGAACTGCCCCTCACTGCAACTCTGATCACTAACTTGATTTCCTCAGCAAACCTTGCCCCAAAAAATCGAATTCTTTGATCACTTGATGTCCCTTCAACTGACCCTCAAGCCTCCTCTTATACTTTTCCTGTTGACGAATCAACGGCCGAGATTAAGTCCCTAATCAACAGCTAAGATTAGAACTAGCTTGATCCTCGTCACTTAGAACTTTCTCACCCATATTTTATTAATACACATTAATGATTTCATTTTCCTAAGTTTAGACTTAGGAACCTATTAAAAATATTAATTATTTTAATAACTCCTCATCCAAGTGGAATTTCTCCGACCGATTTCTGAGTCTTGGAGATCTCATGTGCCTTAGCCTCTCCACCAATTATCAAGGCTAGAGCACATCAGTTACTACGCAAAATCAACACTTCTTCTTAGTGAGGAATGTGCTCTAGCAATGCTTCACCATAGAAACATCACATTGATCCTCCGCATCGATCCTCTATGTTGATGCTTGGCCTGCTGCCCCACATCCACTGCACTGCTACTTCCTGTACTGCTGCCCATGACACTGCCACTGCCACTGCTACATCTATATTGTAGCTCCCTCTCAACATGTTGCATCATGTTGCACATAGCATTGTCACTGCTAACTGCTGCACTGTAACTCAGTTACCAAGAAGTGAGTAACTGACTTCATTCAAATACTGACATCCTGGTCAATCTGGAAGCCTCATGATGTTGAAGCCACCTCTACTTCTATCCTGTGCTCCCTCTGTTGCCACTGCGTTGTTGCAACCTCCACTACACTGCTACAAACTTTTGCACACTAGTACTGCCTTGTCGCTCCATCACACCTTGCTCCACCCGACACCTGTCATCATGCTACTGTCTTTGAGGGCTCCCGTAGCCGGATTTGATCCAAGAGTTTGGGCACCTCAAGGATCCTGCCCCTCCATGTAGTCCTCTCAATTACAACTCCAAATCACCCCACTTCTTCTCTAAAGAAGCATGAGCACTCATGGCACAATCGTCATCAATCTCGACATCCTTCTCCGCCTTTGCTAGAGCAACCTTTGAGTTGGAAGCTTCTCCCTTGTCTTTCTTCCTGGGGCACTGAGAGGCATAACGTCCCAGCTCCCCACAGTTGAAGCACTTGACCTTGGAGATGTCTTTCTTCTTCCTCTTTTGTATCGCATGTTGTCCCGCTGATGCAAGAGCTACATCCTCCTCCTTGATTCAAACTCCCTTACCACTATTCCTTGCCTTGGTCAATCTCTTGAGCTCTTCCTGTCGAAGTGCTACCCACATCTCCTCCCAACTGGGGAGAGTTTCTCTGCCCAAAATGCTTTGGACGTATGTCTCCCACTCCTTGGATACTGCATTCAGGGCAATCCTGACTAAGAACTCTGGATCTGGAGTAGACCCCACGAAAGTAAGTTGGTCGCAAATCCCCTGCAATCTGAGAAGGAAGGGATCTATCTCCTCTCCTTTTTGCATCTGAAATGACCTCCTTTTTGCATCTGACATGATCCTTGACCCCATCTAAGATCATGCATTTCGCCTTTACCTGGGCCTCCTCATACTTCTCAGCTGCATTAGCGTCAACTGGGACAGCTACTACTTTCAAGGCATAGTCCTTGATGCGATGTTTATCCAGGATTGCCACAATACTGGCCTTCCAGATGACAAAATTGGAAGCCCCATCCAATTTGTCTTGCTCCCTCAATCTGTTCACTGCCATTTCTGCTCCTCTTCACTAGACTCCCTTTGAGTCCTGATTTCCCTCTCGGAAATCCTCCGGCCAATCGTCGAATCACTCCTCTCCAGTCCTCCTTTGCCACTGCAACCCGGATCTAGATTTCTTGGCTAGAAACCTATCGAGGTAGTGCTTCCCTCTACCTTGGTTCAGTCTCCTTAGACATTGTTCTATACCGACAGAACCAGCATGCCACCAGCTCTTCAAATCAAAATATGCACAACTCCCTTAGCCTTGGCAACTCGAAGAATCTGAGCCCTCCAGGCTTTGCGCAATCTCTGCGTGGGCTGAATCTACTCCTCCCGGCTAACTGCGTCAATCCTTCCTGGCTTAGAAATATGACATGGCTCTGCGTAAGCCTGATATGCCCTCCTTTGCCTCTACGTTGGCCCTTCTCCTAGCTCAGAGTGCTGACGCAAGCACTGCATGGGCCTCTGCGTCACACTCTCTAGACTGCGTCACTCCTCCCCTTGCCTTTTCAGCTCTCTGCTGCAAATTCTCAGATTTCGTGGTTGGTGTCTTCAATCGCCTATGATCTACAATCGCTCTAATACCATGTGAAAATCATTGAATCTAACACATCAGAAACCCCTACTGCAATTACTAATTTACAATCTCCTACTTGTTCTTTATATTAACAAGTTATTTAATTGCATAAACATCGAAGTAAACACTATTGCAACCTTCACAAATATACAGATCATGCACTGAAATAAACAGAGACAATAACACAAGGGACACCCTTATTTTTGGACAATTGTCCCCGGAAAAACCCAATTTGGGAAAACCGGTGCAACATATAGAGGGTTTGTATTATTAAGCAGATTTTGTGAATACAGTTAGGGTGCCAAAAATGGCTCAACCAATAGAGAATATCCTTGGAAGTAGTACCTCTATCCGGACACAGATATTCCGGCAAACCAGCAAGCAAATGATCAAACCCTACAGCAACTCTAGTTGTTCCCTATGCTGGATAGTGAAAGCTGCTCCAAGCACTGTTATGGAACTGCATCACTCCTCCAGGAGCTACGTCACCCTCTCCCGACTTAGAATTTGTTGATCTACTCCCAGTTTGCCCCACGAAATCTCCCCAGCGCTGCCTCTAAGGCCCAGCGTCAACCTCTACGGCTTCTGCGTCACCTACGTCAACCTTCTGGGTCCTTTGCATCAGCCCTTCTAGGGCATGTGTTATCTCTCCCGCCACTACGCTGCCTCTCTGCTATGTATTCTTCAGCCTCGAATGAAAATCCCTTGCTGAACTGCCCCTCACTGCAACTCTGATCACTAACTCGATTTCCTCAGCAAACCTCGCCCCAGAAAATCGAATTCTTTGATCACTTGATGTTCATTCAACTTACCCTCAAGCCTCCTCTTATACTTTTCCTGTTGACGAATCAACAGTCGAGATTAAGTCTCTAATCAACGGCTAAGATTAGAACTAGCTTGATCCTTGTCACTTAGAACTTTCTCACCTATATTTTATTAATACACATTAATATTTTTATTTTCCTAAGTTTAGACTTAGGAACCCATTAAAAACATTAATTATTTTAATAACTCCTCATCCGGGTGGAATTTCTCCAAATGATTTCTAGGTCTCAGAGATCTCATGTGCCTTAGCCTCTCCACCAATTTTCAAGGCTAGAGCACATCCGATGCTACCCAAAATCAACAGTATCAACATTTAGATTAGTGATCACATCAACATGATAGTAAAATGCACATAGAACATACACATAAATAGTAGAAGACAAACCAAGACAAGAGGACACAAGATGTGGTACCAACCAGGGACAAACCCCAATGTGGGGAAACCCTTGATCAAATCCTCTTTTAGTATTCAATAGTTCAACAGAGAAAGATAGTACAATTTACAAATCTAATAATTTATAACAACAGCGAAAAAGCCCTAACCAGAAAAGTCAAGTTAGTCAACAAGGTAGATTTGACCCTCAACAAATCGGTCAACTTCGGCCTCCAAACAATAAGATAAAATAGCCCTCAAAACAGTCAAATTCAGCCCAGTCAAAGTCTATTCAAATAGCCCACCTGTGGCCAGCCCTAGTAGTCAATGCTGGGTCAAACCAATGTGGAAAAAGTCGATGTCGGGATTAATTCGGCAAGGGTCCAAAGTTGAAAAACTCGTTAAAGTCGGGATTTTTTGAAAAAGTCGGCAAAATTATACAAAAAAAAAACACAAAAATATTCATTTTTTTAAATTTTTTTTAACATCTAGCGTATCCACGACTTCAAATAAATGCAATTCCACATAATAATGTAAAGAAAGCTAATATATAATATGTATATGAAGTCTAGTGCTACATCGCATATCAAAATAGTGAATCAACTCCTAATCTTGAGTCTTGTCTGAGTCTGAACTCTCAAGACAGTAGACTTTTTGGGTCGACTCTCGATAAAATTGGGCATATAACGAATAAATTGTGATTTTTTCGTTTCTGAAAAAATCTACAAAAATTCGGAGGATTAAATCGTTTTGTTGAAAAAATCACAATTTTAGGATTTAATCCTGATTTTTTGCAGACTTTTTCCACACTGGTCTCAATTGTCAAACTTTCCAGAAATCGGGCTCCTGAAATTTCGCTCTCATGAAATTTCGGCCTCCTGAAATTTCGGATGTGTGGAGAGAGAGAGAGGCCCAGAAATCATACCCAATCAATGAGGAGAGAGAGAGAGAGAGAAGTGCAAAGATGAGTGTGTCCAAAAGAGGCTAAGTCATCATGTTTTTATAGCAATGTTCGGCTTCTGAGCCTACATAAGTTTGTTGGCCGACCTTGACAATTTGTCCATAATCAAAATAAATTCATAACTTCATTTGTACATGTCAAAATCGAATGATCTCTAGATCAATCCTATACCTCTCGGAGAGAGAGGAATCCAAGAAAAATATCAGTTGTCATAAATAAGATGACCCATGTGGACTTTGGCCCTAGTTGCCAATTTTAACACTCCCTCTCAACTCGGGAGAACTCCATCTGCTAGTGTGTACTATCTCTGCCATCAATGCACTGCTCTACTATGCTCTGCTGAACTATGAAGAAGAAGAAATGATTGAGAATATATCATACCATTCTCTACTAACTCGACGTCAGACCCAATCAAAAGAGAGTGTCTCATACCACTCCTACTGACCCAAAGTCAATTCCAATCAAAACAAAGTGTGCCATACCACTCTTACTGACCCGAAGTCAATGCCCATTGATCCCAGATCAATATTGGTCATCCTAGCATAGGGAGTACGGTAGTACATGATGCATCCATTGGTAGTACTATGGTCCATATCCTCATTTCCCTACTCATTGGCCAAATGAGAGGTACTTCCCATGAGTCCCAGACTGTATGGGTAAGATGTCTCAGCAGGAGAAGGATGAACCACTCATCCTGCCTACATGTTGCCAAGGGGTATCACAAGAGAAGGTTGAACCACTCACCCTGTACATAGAAAATCACTAGGGGAAGGTTGAACCACTCATCTATGGTTGCTCACCGCTCCAAGTACCCCAAGCCCCCCGAAGCTCCTAAAGCTCAATGTCCATCTCATACAGGACCCTCGTAAGAGAGTCTACTCCAAGTCATTCTCAGAAGGCCAAGAATTTGACCTTCCCGAGGGGCTTTGTCAGAATATCGGTGACCTGCTCATCAATCCCAATGTGATGGAGCCTTATTGCTCCTCGTTGTACCATATCCTAGATAAAGTGGTACCTGATATCTATATGCTTGGATCGACCATGAAACACGGGATTCTCTGATAATCGGATCCCACTCTAGTTGTCGCAGAGGATCACGATGGTATCCAGCACATGTCCAAATAGCTCACTGAAAAGCTTCCTCAACCAGACAACTTCACAGGAGGCCATACTAACAGCGATGTATTCAGTGTCGGCGATGCTCAAGGCAACCGATTTCTGCTTCCTGTTCATCCTGGATATTGAAGCAAAACCCAAAGAAAAACAACAACTAGAAGTGCCCTTGCGATCCACCACACTACCAACGCAATCAGAATCAGAATAACCATGCGGCCTCACATCTCCGGCAGTGTATCTTAGTCCATGAGTGATTGTGCCTCAAAGAGAGCTCAAAAGATTCTTGGCACCAATCCAATGTATATGATGAGGCTCAACCATATATTGGCTCAATGTGTTAACTGCAAAACATATGTCCGGACAGGAGTTCACCAAGAACATCAGTGCTCCTATGAGTTGACGATACTCAGAAGCATTTCCCAATCCAAGTCCAGCTACACTACCACATAACTTCTTAAAGTTAAGTTCCATCGAAGTAGTCACAGGCTTGCAGTCCACCATCCCAAATCTTTCCAATATCTTCACAACATATTTTACTTGAGAGACAAAAATTTCACCTAGCTTTTGCCAGACCTCCAACCCTAGGAAATAGTGCATCAGTCCTAGGTCCTTCATCTCAAATTCAGCAGCCAACTCCCTCTTACATTTGTGAATGAGAGGGTATGCACCTGTCAAAAAAAGGTCGTCCACATAAAGTACCAGAATGAGAGGCTTATCATTTTCAACCTTGAAGTAAAGGTTCGGATCGACTTCACTTCCAGTTAATCCCAGCTCCATCAGATAGCTATCGATCCTCTCATACCAAGCCCGAGGTGTTGCTTCAATCCATAGAGATCTTTCTTCAACCTTCATACATGAGATTCCCGATCATGAACCTCAAATCCCTTGGGTTGTTCCACATAGACTTCCTCTTTGATTGAACCATGCAAGAAAGTGGTCTTGACATCCATCTGATGTAGGTCCCTTCCTTGCAAGGCAGCAAGGGACATGATCAAGCGGATGGTGGTGTATTGGGCAACAGGTGCAAATATCTCATTGTAATCTACACCTTCCTTTCGAGAGAAGCCTCGAGCAACAAAGCAAGCCTTGACTTTTTCTGCACTTCCATCAGCTCCATGCTTGATTTTGTAGAACCTCTTAGAGGTGACAACCGATTTATCCTAGGGTCTAGGGACCACATCCCAGACATCATTCTTCATAATTGACTCGTATTCCTCATTCATAGCATCCTTCCATACCTGATGCTTCACAGCTTCTTCGATTGATGAAGGCTCATTTTGAATGATAGTGTTCATGGCAGTCAAATATCCTTAATACCTGTTCGGCTTCTTGCTTTCACGGAAAGTCCCCCTTGGTGCAATGTGTCTCTCATCATCTTCGCCAGTCTCCCTAAGCCATGAGGGTCTCCTTTTGGAGGAGGGCTCATGATGAGGAGGATCAATAGGATCCATAGGTTCATCAACATCAGGCATCATTTCGTCTTCTTTTGCACCCTGATTTCTAGTGTCAACTTCTTTGTCCTTCCTTAGGATAGGAAGGTTGTTGATCTTCCTGAGGGCCATATCTTCGTCGAAGGTGACATCATGACTTATCTCAACTTCCTTTTGACTAGCCACATAAATTTTATATCCCTTAGAATTTTCACTATAGCCCACAAAGATTCCTTTTTGCCCAGATGCACCCAATTTGTTTCCTTTCTCTTTCGGCACATGAAAATATACAAGCCTTCCAAAAATTCTAAAATGAAAGACATCGGGTTTCCTACCAATGAACATTTCTTCGAGAGTCTTGGAGTCCAATGCTCGATGAGGGCATCAATTTTGAACATACATGGTAGTATTTGCAGCTTCAGCCCATAAGAACTTCGAAAGGCCTTGATCACGAAGCATGGCACGAACTACTTCTACAATAGAATGATTCTTCCTTTCAGCCACACCATTCTGCTCAGGAGTGTATAGCGTTGAAGTCTCCCTCTTAATGTCAGCTTCTCTGCAATAATCTTGGAATTCATTGGATTCGTACTCGATCCCATTATCAGTCCTCGATATCTTGATTTTCTTCTCGGATTGGTTTCCGATCAAGACTTTGAAGTGTCAGAACCAGGTGAACACTTCATCCTTCTTCTTCAAGAAGTAGATCTAGGTCTTATGCGAGAATAATAATCCGTAAAGGTAAGATAATATAAGTATCCTCCCAAAGAGTTTACAAGCATCAGACCAGATATGTCGGAGTGGATCAATTGCAATATACCTGTGGTCTTGCTATTACTTGAGGGGAATGGCCCCCTTGTAAGTTTTCCTTTGGCACAACCCGGACATACACCTTCATGCTCTACTTTAAACTTGGGCATACCTGTCACCATCTGTCTCACATTAGGTAGGGCCTTATAATGAAGATAGGCAAACCTCCGGTGCCATAGTTCAGATTGTAGAGATGTGTCACAAGACATGGCTCCCAATGGACTTCCTCCAACTTGATACAAAGTGTCAACCCTGAATCCAAGAGTAAAAGCATCTTTAAAATTTCTTTTCCAAACACGTACCTTTCCATCGATGAATGCCACCTTGAATCCTTTGTCCTCCATGATTGAAATGGACACCAAGTTCTTCTTGAGACCAGGTACATATAGTACTTCTTGCAAATGAATAATGTTACCTTGATTCAATTGAAGGGTAACTCCCTTCACGAGATAGGTGGCATCGTCTCCAAGGATGATCTCCAAGTTTGTCTCCTTTTCTATCATATTAGAGAGGGCTTCCTTGTATCCGGTGAAGTACCTTGGGGCACCACTATCAATCATCCAATTTCCCAAAGTGTTCGGAGGAGAGGCAGTGGAGAGGGTCGATATAAGATAGTACTCTTTTTACTTATTGTTAACAACATTTGATTTTTCATACTTGGAGTTCCTTGATTTCTTGGAGGGTCAACCATTTCCTTGATGTCCCGCATTCCTTTTTCCTTTACCATTGGACCTGCCATTCCTTTGATTGTTGTTGTTGAAGTTGCCCCTGGAATGATTGTGATCATCATCATGCAATGTGTCCCTTCTATTTGGACACTCCCTTGCATAGTGGCCAAACTTATTGCAAACAAAGCACCTACCCTTCCTTCCTCCCTTGGATCTAGGCTTTCCATGGAAATGACCTTTAGACCCCGCATTATTTCTCCTTTTGGCATGAGTGGAGAATGCAGTGGGGTTGTTTCTATTAGAAGGCATTTCTTGCTCCACCATTCTTATTTCTTCTTGAATGCATCCCGACATCAATTCTTCGTGTTAGGTAAACTTGACTCGGGATAGAGTCAAAGGAGGTTAGACAGTGATGGTTTTGGGGCACATGGTATTGTGCACCCATGGTATTTTGCCCATGGTATTATATGTAATGGAGCCTATAAAAGGTTGGAAGGACTTCATTGTAATGCAAGGACCTGGAGGTGAGCGGTGAAGGCTCACTTGGCTGGATTGGCCAGGGTTTTGGCCAAGGATAATGAAATTTCATTATGATCGAGTTTTTCCCTGGATTTGGGGTTTTCCCAGATAAACATGTGCATTCATGTGTTTATGGTTATTGCTGGTTATTTTTATATTTGTTTCTCTCAGTAATTCTCCCTAATTAATTTGTGTTCTTGGGTAAATTTCTTAACACTTCGAACCCTGGAATTCGATCATTGTTGAGGATTGTGGTTCTAAATACATACCACTCAGGTGGAAGTCCTCCAAGGGTGGTGAGAGTAAGTTCCCTGTCAGGAATGACTTCACCAATCGAGAGTATATCATTCTTGATCTCAGTAATCTTCAAGAAATAGGATTGAATATCTTCATCCTTGCCTTTCTTAATATCCTTCAACTTATTCTTGAGAAATAGAATTTGATTAGCATTACTAACCTTGAACATGCCGACCAACCTGTCATAGATCTCCTTGGACGTCTTCAATTCAGAGATGTAGGCCACCAGATGCTTGTCAATGGAATCCCTAATAATATTCGTTGCTTTAACTTCAGCCCTATTGTACTTGGTCTTCGCACCAGCGGGTGCATTTGAAGGAGGTTCAGGGATTTTACCCTACACATGGTCCATCACTTCTTTTTCTTCCAAGGTCAAATCAAGAGACATCTTCCATCCATGATAGTCAGATTTATCATGGAGCTTGTCTTCAGCTGGGAAGTAGGATGACGAACCCATTAAACCTTTTGTCCTTGTCCAACTGTCTTTGGTGATTGCTCTTTCACTTTTGCTTGGGCTTTGTCTTCACCTCAGCTTTGATACCATGTTAATTTTAGGCAACAATGGTATGTTCTATGCTTTAGAGCAATTTTACTTCAAGTTCTTTATTAGCCCAGTATCAATATTCAAATTAGCAATCACATTAACATGATGGTAAAATGCAGATAGAACATAAACATAAATAGTAGAAGACAAGCCAAGACAAGAGGACACAAGATGTGGTACCAGCCAAGGACAAACCCCAATGTGGGGAAACCCTTAATTAAATCTTCTTTTAGTCTTCAATAGTTCAGTAGAGGGAGATAGTACAATTTACAAATCTGATAATTTATAACAGCAGCAAAAGAGCCCTAACCAGAAAAGTCAACGTTGTCAGCAAGGCAGATTTGACCCTCAGCAAATCGGTCAATTTCAGTCAACTTCAGCTTCCAAACAGCAAGATAACATAGCCCTCAAAATAGTCAAATTCAGCCCAGTCAAACTCTGGTCAAACAGCCCACTTGCGGTCAGCCGTAGCTGCAGTCAATGTTGGGTCAAACTGTCCAGAAATTCGGTCTCCTGAAATTTCGACCTCCTGAAATTTCGCTCTATTGAAATTTCGGCCTCCTGAAATTTCGCTCTCCTGAAATTTCGAACGTGTGGAGAGAGAAAGGCCTAGAAATCCGTACCCAATCAATGAGGAGACAGAGAGAGAGAGAGAAGTGTGAATATGAGTGTGTCCAAATGAGGCTAAGTCATCATGTAGTTATAGCAAATGTTGAGGATGAATAAACGTGACTGTCGGGCTTCTAAGCCTACATAAGTTTGTTGGTCGACCTTGACAATTTGTCCATAATCAAAATAAATTCATAATTTCATTTGTATATGTCAGAATCAAATGATCTCTAGATCAATCCTAAACCTCTCAGAGAGAGGAATCAAAGAAAAATATCAGTTGATAAATAAGATGACCCATGTGGACTTTGGCCCTAGTTGTCAATTTTAACATGGATCCGACAATGAATTCTCCCCGAATCCATAGTGGATCGAGCATGGATTCAAAGGAAGACAAGCAGTTCCACAGGGTTCTAAATATTTTTTATTTTTTCTTTGACTTAAGTTGGGTTGGGGCTTCTCGGACACTCCTAAGGTGCTCCCTTGATGCTCTTTAGATGCTCCCTCATGGTAATATTAAATTCTTAAAGTAAAAGGATGAAAATGAAAAATGAAGGAGAATGTCACTTTTACTTGAATTTTTAGCATTACTATGAAATGAATCTGGATGTTTGAGAATGGTTCCAACCTCATCGGACTTCATATGGAGAAAATAGAATTTCATATCCTATTCACAATTCAGCAAACTTAACAGTTTTCAGGAATTCAGGATCAATTGAGATAGATCAATTTTTCAAATGCAAAATTTGTGTTCAAGTGTGAATTCTAAGCCAAATCCCTGTGTAGTTCAGATCCGAGCTATTGGAGACACTGAGAGCGGGGTGAATAAGTATTTCCCTTCTTTTCACAATTGGTTAGTTAATCTTTAAATATTAAGAGCATTAACATAATCAAAAACATCACATCAATTGAACAATACACAAAATATGTCGTCTAAAGAAGCTTTTCAGTATGTATGGTTAGATACACAATTTACCAGCCAACCTGGAAGGAAGTACAGGATTCCCCAATGCCTGAATATGTTTGCATACAAGATCTGCAGTAGTGTTTCACAAAACACCCCCCCAAAGGATCCAAATCAAGAATCGTGTCCCGTACGAATCCATGGGGGATCCGCAGTTCGGAATTTCAGAACTGCAGATCAGGCCGGCAAAGACGGTTCCGGGAAATTCAAAATCGTGCCAGGCCGATTCCCGAACCGCGGATCCGACATCAAATCCTCCCTGGATTCGCGGCGAATCGGGCACGGATCCCGAGCAAATCCAAAGGAAGACGAGTGGTTCCACAGGGTTCTAGATTTTTTTTTCTTTGAGTTAAGTTGGGTTGGAGCTTCTCAGACACTCCCAAGGTGCTCCCTTGTTGCTCCTTAGATGCTTCCTAGATGCTCCCTCATGTTGATATTCATTTCTTAAAGTAAAAGTATGAAAATGAAAAATAAAGGAGAATGATGAAAAATGAAGGAGTGTCACTTTTACTTGAATTTTTAACATTACCATGAAATGAATCTGGATGTTTGAGAATGGTTCCAGCCTCATTGGACTTCATATGGAGAAATGGAATTTCATATCCTATTCAGGAATTCAGGATCAATGGGATTGTGGCATTTCATTAGATTATATCATGTATGAGGGTATGTGATTAGCATTTGATCAAGAGCACCAAGCCCTATATCTACCCTAGTGTTGGTGGTGTTAATTGTTGAACTCCTTTGTCATGCCATTAGCAAAAAATTATCTTTCAATCAAGTCAAAATCATCGATCAAGCATGCTAAGATTTTTCTACCATATTTTAAGGCTTGGATTAGGTAGTTTGATCAAAATTGGGCAATGTTGACTAATACAATTGAGGTAAAGGCAAAGGCTAGACAAGATGAGAAGAATCTAGATTCTAGATGGTTGATGCATCTAAATGGTTGATGCTCGAAGAATTAATCATTAATGTACAATGGATGCCATATCTATCTTGATTTATGTACTAATATGCATGCTTCCATATCTTCTACAACTAATTTGGTATTTTGGATGTTTTTTAATATAAATGCAAATATATATATATATAGTAGACGCTTCGCTTCCTAGATTTTTGGGAAATGATGCTTCTGCGTCCCCACTTCGTGCTGCATTGGTCTACAGGAGTCTTCAACCTCCTTTACAAACAACCAATTCACTCACTGCTACCACCATTGCTTCCATTGTTGCCTCTATTGTACTCATTGTTGCTTCTGCTACTACCACTGCCACATCTGCTTCAACCTGCCTACAACTCCAACAATTCACTGTTGCCACTCTTCCTGCACCACCCTACTGTCACCTCTCCACTTTACTATTCCACTATTATCCATACCAATCACCTTACGTAAATCCTTTCTCTGTGTTGGCAATAAAGATTCCTGTGTGATGAGTCAGCTTCTTGTTATGCACAATAGGATTATTGGATCCCCGATAATTACCTCCTCTACCAATTTCAAACCAAAAGAATAATTGGTTCCACTTTTAGTAACATATTGAGCAAGTTTGTCCACTATATCTTCCTTCATACCCTGCATTTTTATAGCAAGAATTGTTGTATTGTCAAACAAAACCACAGATAAAGAATCATCACTAGTAGTTCTACGTCAAGTAGCAATGAATCGAACAATAGCCTCATACACACAACCCAACCTACAATTGTGTTGAGGTATAAATTTCGCCATGGTTGGTTTTGTATCAAGACTAGACATTGAACAAGACTTGTCAATAACAAAAACCAAGTGATGTGGTATGCTCTTCGAATGGTCACAGACAAAAACATGACCATCTGCAATTATGTGTTTTACAAAGGGTATCATTGAGGCAGTTCCTTTCAGAGGAGCATGCCATAATTTATGTGTCGTAAGACCTTGAAGAACTACCATCCATTTCATTATGCTCTTTTGACCTGCAAAGATGATTATATCGAGAAAACTCTTTCTAATCTTCTTCAGTACAAGGATCTTCAAACCTCATTTACTCCCAATAAATCTCATGTGTAAGTTCATCTTTTGGCACATCCTCATCAAGGTCGTATTTTCTTGTCTAATGTTGAGAGCCATCATATATATGACTTGTGCAATTCTCATTCATTGGACGACGAATCAAATGAATGTGACCTCGACCTTGCACTTTACAATGCATGTTACACATCTCTGCCACACCAGATTCCCCCCAAGTATATTTTCTACTCTGGATATCAAATGTTTCCTAATCTAATGCAAAATGGACACTCCTCGTGTTCCCATGAACCGTATTATGTAAACCAAAATGATTGATGGGTCGATGACAAAAATACCCACAAGCTTGACATCTAACATTGCAATAATGCACAACATCTGGATTTAATGAGTGAAGATGCACACCATCATGGTATCTTTTAAAAGGTGGAATGGCAATGCAACAATCCTTTCGCTGATTGTTTTTTTCGAAGACGTGTTCATATTCAAAGGAACCTCTTTTGCCCTGAAATGAGCGTGTCTGTCACACGAGTTCAATGAAAATTTCACAAATACCATCTGCCTCACATTTCTTTTGACAAGCATGCTCGTTACCACAGAGATGTTCATCACTTGTCAATTCTTGGAAGTGATCCTTGTAACCACCACTTCTAGCCCTCCATGATGCATTTCTTGGAACAAAATCTCTCATGACAAGCATGTTTGATATACCCCACATTATCAACAAAAGCCTCACCAGTTGTACCTTCCCCTAAGATTATTCTAGTAGCTTGCTCGACTCCACAAGGAACTTTTTGCTAGGCCCTTCCATTCCCAACATTTTCTTGCTTGGTGATTTGGTAGGCAGTCACAGGGGCCTGGATAAAACTCATATTTAAAGCGTTGTAAAGATCATCACATTCTTCATAGTCATCTTTATCATTATCATAATCTATGCCATCTTCAATGTCAAATTCCTTCATGTCAATGTCCTCTTCCATTATAGATGCTAAATCTGGTGTTTTAAAAGCCTTTAAGGATTCTATAAATGATTTTTTATTTGTTGTAATGATTCTTGAATTTCATTTAACAACTCAATTTTAGATTTATGAGATTCACTTAATTACATGATTTCAGGACCTAGGCTTAATGGCAAATTGTGCAGCACTTAACATTCCAAAGGCTCGAATAGCTCCGATACCATTGTAGCAACAATACCCAAAGTAATTGTGTTTTAAAATGTAAAATATACAAATCTATTGAAAGTAATATTTTTATTGATAAGGTGATAAAAAAAGAGATGGTTGAATGTTACAATGGGGGCTCCCTTATATACCTAGGCAGGTGCCCTTTCATGAATGGTCATGTCACTTAGAGACATGCCTCTTCATTAGCTAATGATTAATTAACTATTATATTTATTTATTTAATTTATTTTACATAAATTATATTCATAACAGTCCAAGGTATGCCCCTTATTTTGGTTTTATATGTTGATGATTTATTCTTGACATGTAGTGAGCCTTTGATGCTCGAGTGCAAGAGGTAGCTTGCCTCTGAGTTTGAAATGAAAGACCTTGGATTGATGCATTACTTTTTGGGCTTATAGGTGTGGCAATGGACTGGTGAGATTTTCCTTTCTCAAGGAAAATATGTTGTGAAACTATTGGAAAAATTTGGAATGGTAGAATGCAAGTCCATGGCCAAATTGATGGGAATGAACTTCAAGAAGTTATGTGAAGATGTTGCAAAACCTGACTTGGCAAATCGCTTTGAGTATCGATAGTTAATTGTGGCATTGAGGTTCTTTGTGAACACCCGTCCAAACACATGTTTTGCAGTTAACACTTTGAGTCAATTCATGACCGAGCCTCTTCATGCACACTAGGTTGTTGCCAAGCATGTGCTGAGATATTTGCATGTGACAATTAATCTTGGTCGGAGATATGTCGCTGAAGTTTTTGAGGTTGCCATCAAGTCCAAAGGGGGAGATTGTTGGCATTATGTTTCTGATATGGTTATATGTTACAGATGTTGTACTTGATGGCAACACCCATGGCATGGCTCTCAATATGATGAGAATTAAGAAGTACGCAGGAGAAAAGTTCACGGAATTTTATGCAGAGAAAAGTTTATAAAAGTTTATTTCATGTGGAGAAAAGTTCACGGAATTTTATGCAGAGAAAAGTTTATTTCATGTGGGAAAACTTACCTTTGGTCCATGGTAGTTAGTCCTTGGAATTTGAACCTATGGTTTTTGGACCATGGCATCTCGACAGACGTGTTGATCCCTAGTATTGAGTTGATGGTATTGGTTTGTTATGGTTTTGGCCCGTGGTATTGGTCCATGATTTGAGGAAGAGCTTGCCTATATAAAGCAAAGGAGATCATTTGGCTTGTGTATGCTTTTGGGTTGAATATCTTAAGATCTGAAATATTGGGTTATTGTTTCAAAAGCTCGATCTATATGAAAGTGAAGTGGAAAGCGAATCTGTGAAGAGTGATCTCTCGAGCGCTGCAGCTGCGGAAGTGCGGAGGCACCGCAGGAGGCGCCGCAACATATTTTTATGACTAGATCCTTTTTAGTGGCTAATAAGGTGAGAGGAAATATGGGAAACCATCCAGTGTTTGACAATATAGGAGACATAATGAAAGGAAATATAGTCCTCAATTCGAAGGTAGGAGGCACAAGGATTAGGGTGACCAAATTAGAAACATCCCTCCAAGGAATCCTTGCTAGCACCACTTGCTTCTTATTTGATCCAAGATCATGAATCTTGCTAGTAAGGAGGCTTTGAGTGTCCAGTTCGAAAAGAATAGGATCCAGGAAACATAGAACTATGTTAGAGAGAGAAATTATTTAATATAAATTTCCATGAAAATAGTGAATGAGGTCGTAGGGACAATTGGAGTTGCATGTTGTAGATGTAATTAAAATTGATGATTCACAATCACAATAGCCAAAAGATTGTGCATGAGACTAAGGATTTTCTGAGAGCTAGTATGATGAATATTATTTATGAGCTTTAAGTAAAAAGGATAATTCATTTCCCTGTTACACTACCATTCAGAAGCCAAAGAATAATTGAAAGTTGCATCATTCTAACACAATGAATAGCAATACTTTTTGAATAAATAAAGTATGGAAAAAATGTCAAGATGAACATGAACCTCTTGAAAGAAGTATGGACACAAAGAGGATTTAGAAATATATTATCTAGGTATCATACTCTTCAAGGGTGAATGCTTCAAGATTAATATCCACATCCTTTATTAATATCATTTTTTTGCTATGATTGTTGCATGGTTTTTTAGTGCTCTTTGTTGATGGCCAAAAATGACTGAATCAACACCACCTTAGATCACCATACCTCCTCCTTATATAATGATTCCATATTCTTAGTGCTATATTGTGAGGGTCCTAGTACTTACTTAGAACATGGTTTATAAGAGCTTCCATCATACCTTGGCCTCAACTCATTGACTAGATGTGGAGGCAATATATATTGTAGGTCAAATGATCGTAGGTCATGGCATATAGATGGTGAGATGTATTTCCACCCACCATGGGAAGTAGATACATATTTGATTCTAGTTCAAAACAAAATTTCAATCACTTCATTTGGTCATCATATGAAAAAATGATTCATAAAGTAGTAATATGCCTATCTTAAAAACAACATAATGAAAACTTTGCTTCCTTCATTATTCATTGACAATTTTGTAATATTAAATAAAGGAATTTTTAAAACATGTTTTTATCGAATATAGTCACTTGATTACAGTTTATTCTCCTGTTAAAATCATATTGATAGGACTTCATATGGAATATTTATGCTAAAAAGAGTCATTTTAGGTCTAAAATGTAAGTCATACACAATGTTGTCTTGCAAACTATTTTTCATTAAATTTGATATATGAGTGGAATGCCAAATAAAAATCTATTTCTATTGGAGATATATAATTGAATTTATTTTAATATCAAAGTAGAATGACATCAATCCATTAAAAATTTGAGTTAAAAATACCAATTGTTGGTCTATGCATAAATTCGCGCCCAACCTCCTTAATTATGATATTCTTCAATATGTTTTTCATATCAATTCAAATTACTTTAAAAAAATATTTCTACTGGAGATATCCTCCTAAATTCACTTCAATATGAATTTGGAATAACTTTAATTGGACATCACAAGAATATTTTATCAACAAAACATTGTTGGGTTGTCTAGGTGGCCACAACTTCTTAATAAGTAAACATGTATTTATCTTTGTTTTTCCTTGGATTTGTTTTATATGAATTACTTTTTAGATTTTTGTGTATATCTTCGATGAAGATAGACTTTACACCTCTCTTCCTCCATCATCTTACGTTTTATTGCAAGCAAGTGTTAAGTTTTTGCAAGTCATTGAAGGATCTAGAAGGTCAAAATATGAGCAAGTGATTTCAAAAGATCAATTTTTAAATACTTGTGAATGAGGGTATAACATAAAAAAAATACAATTTAAAATGTGTGACATTGTAAGGTGTTGATAAATCTAAGTAAGGTTTGAAAAGGCCTTATCTGGTCTTGATTGAAGGGCCTAGGTCTCCAGTCCCTAGAAGAGACCTGGATGCAAAAGGTCAACCCTTCTAACATAATTCCATTAAATGGGTCCTTAAAGGCCTTATTTGGTTGGTCCAGTATGTTTGAAGCACTAGTTCCTTAGAGCCTCTTACAAAGTGCTCTAGTTGTTGACCAACAATCCAAAAAATTTCCAACATGGGTAGGCATCACTCCGAATGAGGAATGATATGAAGACCAAGTGAATATTAGTAACAAATAAGATTCATGGTCCATTGTCACATATACCATACCATTTCTACAAATGAGGTCTTCCAAAAATATCCATCATTTATCGTACTTATTCGCCATGTTATGCTTATTTATATTTCCTTCTTATAAGCTTAATAATCCTTCCATTTTTAGTTTAATAACCTATTTTTGCTTCACAAGATTTTCTTACCTTATTTCTCCATCTGCCCCTAACTCATGAATAAAGTTACTTAGTTCACTTACATTATGGGTCACCTCATTGCACTTTTCCTTTGCCAAATCAATTTTTGCTTAATAGCGAAAATATTTCATCTATGATTCTTCAAATCATTTTTCTCTATGCTCGAATTAGATGATGTGGGGTTCCTTAACACCCTCCTTCCAACAAATATTGTCCCATCAATATCAATACCTTATTTAGGATCAATATTAGAGATATCATATAATACCTTAGGACTTGCATACATTAATAGCAGGCCTCCTCATTGTCAACAATGGGAATTCATCAATGTCTCTTGATTGACAGATTGTGCAAGTGACTTGAATTAAACACATCCATTCATATATGTCAATATGTACTATGGTACCTTGACACTCATTTTCATTAATGGTGGTTTGTTTCACATTGGTTAACAATATCTATTAATGATCTATAATAGAAAAAATTCTTCCCATGTTTGACGTCAGCACATTTATTCACATGGATAAAATTGTACCACATGTTTAGATATGATTGAAGAATTTATGGTTTGATATCACTAACAATAGTTCAAAACTCATATATTATTTTCCAAATAAAAGTTCAGCTCCAATATATTAGTTCTAGCAATAAGAAGATCCATGATTCAACAATAACAATGAAAACATTTCTTCTTTATCACAATATTATGCAACCTAGGCTCATCATATTTCACAAGATCTACAAAATTTGAATCAATGTTAAAGAGCACACAACCCATGCCATTGGAATTTGGTTACTATATTAATTAATTCAAGCACTAAAACATAGAGCACAAACAAAGAGTAATGTGAGTCTACTCACAAGAACACAAAAATGGATTCAAATATCTTTTATTTCATTCAAAATGTGTTGTTATAGATAATAATACAAATTTGAGAGCGGAGTTCTCAGAGTACCTAAAATTCCCATGTTTTTACATAGAAATAACATGCAAAACAACCAAACACCCTATCTAACTCATACACTAGCCAATAACTCTCTCTGAAAATCATGTAGTAGCCAAAACTAGTGCTAGCAGTCTAACAGTCAAATCCCATGAGCGAAAGAATACCGGTAGAAAACCAATAGGCCAAATGAAAAATGTCCCATTTCTTCCTTGTTCACGAAATTTATCCTCATCGTGCTAGCCTCTTCTTATTCCACTGTAATAAATTTCTTCCCATGTCGTCAACCTCTTCACCTTCTAGAACTATGTCAATTCACTTCCTCTTAGTATGCAGACAAAATAAATTTGTAACCTCTGTCTTATCCTCATAGCATGTCCAATAGTGGTTGTCATTAGTGAAAACAAAATAAATACCAATCTTGGATGTATTAGTAACTCCACGTAGTAGGAATATCAACACACACTCCTAGGACTGTCAACAACCTTAAATTAATCATTTCTTTGATAAAATGTAGCTACGGGAGCAACGAAAACAACCAACTAGGTGTATTAGAAACTAACATATAGATGTATCAACAACTTAGAACACATGGGAGTAAAAACACTTATTACAAACTCAACATATATTTTTTTTGGTTGATGAGGATTGCCTGAGGCCATGCATGCTCCTATATCAGACACCCTTGGTAATAAAATATGAGCTACGATCTCATATGGTATCTATTTCATATATTGAAGTCCCTTTTAGGCATGCTAGATATTTCTTTGTCATCCATGATGCATCTTCAGATGTCTTGTTCTTACATTTGCCCAAATACTCTAGATACTCCCCATGACGGTCTTCTTTCCATCCTTGGTGACTAGAATTTCTTCCACTTCTTTGACATGTTTGATTGGTAATTGTTCCTTCCACTTAACATGTGTATCTATCTCTTAATTCTTTCTTCTTCGTGTAACTCATATAGATTAGCCACATTAATTATCAATGAGATTTCCAAGTCTCTCAGTAGTTGTATCTTGTAGGAATTTTTTTGTAGAATTCTGCAACGACCTATTTTTGTATATTTAACTTGCTATAGGTACCCCTGAGAAATATCTTTTTTTGTAGATGCACCATTACCAATTATCCTTTAGCAAAAAAAAATTCTCTTCTTTTCAAATATGCCTTCTCCTTATACCTGTTATTAGTTTGTTGCAATCTTTTCTTCACTTGTTCATGTATCAGCTACATCATGTCTACAAAATCACTTGCATAAACACTCTTCCATTCCTCCAAATATGGAAATTGTATTAATTCTACAATGCCTTTCAGTGATTGCCCATAAAAAATATGAAATGGATTCTTCCCAGTAGATTTATTCACCAAGTCATTGTAATCAAACTTTTCCTCCACCAAGACCATATCCTACAGGTTTGGATTTTCACCACTCAAGCTTCTTGGAAAATTTCCAAAACTCATGTTCACCACTTCAATCTATCCATTTATTTACAGATGATAGGATGAACTGTATAATAGTTTAGATCCCATATTCTTCCATAGCATCTGCCAGAAGTGACCCATAAATTTTGTATCTCTATCTAAAATTGTGGCCCTTGGAAACCCATGAAGTCTCACGAACTACTTGAAGAATAAAACAACGACTTAAGTAGCATCACTTGTTGTCTTTCATGCTATGAAATGTGCCATCTTGGAAACCTAACTACAACAACCATCACAAAATCATTCTTCCTATATTTCCTTGACAGCCCCAAGACAATGTCCATACTCACATCTTCCCAAGGCTTTTCTGGTACCAGAAATGGAGTATATAGCCTTGTATTTTGACTTCTACTTATGCCTAGTTGGCAAAATCTACAACACTCAACAAACTTTCTAACATCCTTGTTTATGCTAGGAAAAACATGCATCTCCTTTACCAATGTTATGGTCTTATCTATGTTGAAATGTCCACCTAGGCCTCCATCGTGTAGCTCCTTAATAATATTCAACCTCATTAACCCTTGAGGGATGAAAAATCGCCAATTTTTAAATAAAACCCCTTCTTGGAATGGTAATCCAAGATCACGGTTATTTCTACACTCCAACATGCTTTACAAGCTATCCAAGCTTCTCCAAAATCAACATCTCCTGCATTTAAATCCTTCTTGCTTTTGAAACCCACCACTTCTACTGACAAAGTGTAAAGTAACAACACTCTCCTTGTTGAGGAGGTAAATCCCCTCTGTGGACAGAGGCGATCCCTACTAGCCCAGACCGGGTCTAGCAACAATCATACAACGCTACATCGCAAGTTCCTAATTGCAAATTAAAGACCAATGATGAAGTCCTACCTGGATGCCAACGCTAGTGCTTGTAGAAGAGGTGACGCTCCCGTTCCTTTGCTCCGGCAGATCACGATCCCCACGATCTCTGTGAATGGACACCTGCACATACAAGAAACGACACAAACACAAACATAAAATCCAGCATATGCAACCATATATCATTCAAAAAGGATATAACTCATCATCATCACAAAGAAAAATAAGAGTGGAACCATAACCAATAGTCGTTTATTAATAACAATCAAAGAAGAATACAACCATAGTTCTGACGCTAGATTCTCCTTTGGCTAGGTAATCAACAACACATGTCTTGCAAAGCTTGCTGGGAATAGGAACAAGCCTCTCTCTCCTTGGTTATTGGACAAGAATCTCCTTACTTGGATTTGGCCTTAGGGGAATGAAGAAGACTCTTGCAACATGAAGCTCTTGGAAACTTGATAATTCTAAATCTCTGGAACTCTAGAACTAGCTTGCCAAGGAAAATGGACAAGCTTTTATAGATGGAGGAAGGGGAGTTGGGATCATCCACAATAATCATGGGATTGGCTCTATCATCAAGGAAGCTTCCCTGAGAGGTGGCAAACCACTTCCTCTCTATGGAAACCCGTAGCCAAACCACCCAACTCAAGATAGATTCAGTCCAGGAATTTATTAGGACGAATCTTCCACCGTTTGTTTGTTAAAAAACACCACTGATTATGGTTGGCGCGAGTATGACTCTGTGACACAGTGCTAACTGGCGTGCCCTCTTTGGAGGATTTCCCCCATTGGTGTGAGGGCTGCACTATGGAACCGCGCCAATGGAAAAGGGGCTATTTTTAGGGGTTTTTAGCAGGAGATGTCTTCAGGGCAAATGAAGCTCATGTTCAGGGAAATGCAACGCAAGTGTTTTCAGGTCATGTCACTTCTCATAGGTCCCAGAATGAGCCTTCCAAGATGTGGGAGAGGGGTAACAGGGACGGTGACAAATTACTGTGTAACAGATGCCCCCTAAAGCATGAGGCCCGAGAGAGAGAGAGGGGTGAAAGGCTTTACAAGAACATGTCCAACCGAAAACACTGTCACTGGAAAACCTGCATGGAGAAGTATAACTAATATCTCAAGTACATGATATATGTGGTATGGGCGCAACCATCCATAGCAGAGTACATAAGAATCCAAATCCAAGGTATGGACGCAGCCATCCAATGAGGATCGATAAATAGACTCAGGCAAGGTCACAGCCATCCAGTGAATGAGTCATGTAATAATCATAATAATCCACAAAAATCGCAGCCTGGATCCCAAGAAACAAAATCCAGGGTCTTGCGCTCCATCTCGACCCGAAAAAAGTACAAGTTCAAGCATGCGAATATAGGAGTTGAAGTCGAACATGCAAGAACATCGTCTGATTACCATCCAATGATGAAAACTGTTAACATACGCGAGAGGTACCACCAATGATGACAATGTCCCTCAAGGTACTATAGGTACAATCTATGGCATGCGAATCAGTGAGCCGGCGTTGAACACCCATAGAATCATTCGATCGGAGGCCAATAATGAAAACCTCGCGTCGAACGCGAAGAACCTGCCATTGAGGCATGCAGGCTCCAAGGCACCTAAAGGGAGTCTCTAGGTCAACTTCCTAGATAATGAGCTGAAGTCGACAAGAAGGGACCTTGATCGAAGGTGGGCCATAGTGTTTCCCACATCATCGATGCGAGACAGAGGAGGACAATATTTTTTGTGAATCAGGATTATGTGAGTTATCAGAGGGAGGTTGATTATTTCGCAGAGGTCAACTTCTCTTGAAAATATCGGTGGCACGACAGTGGACTTGGCAGAATTTGACATCAAATGATTAGAGGTCATGGTGACAAGGCAAAGAGCAGATGAGAGGTCAAACAGGATCACCCAAACCCACGGAGGCAAGTGAAAAATGAAATGAGATGTCCCCACCCAGACACGAATGCAGACAAATGCCATGTTCAAGAGTGACATACTGCCGACACGACAATGATTCTGGTTCTATTTTCCCCACCATTGTTGGCGAGTACCCTAGTTATTTTTATTAACAAGCTTGACGAGGATAGCATATGCTTGTAAAATGTCATTTCGACAGAATCCAATGTCATCAAGTTTTAACAAGTCTGACAAAGGAAGAACTCGACGCCTTTTCATGTTTAGAGAGTTTTAAAGACAACGGAAAAGTAAACTGCAGGGGTGTCCTTTTTCGTAAAGTTGTGTCTCTCGAGCCCGAAAAAGTATAAAACAATTCTCAAAAGAACCGCCTGACCATTACGGTCGAGGAGTACTTTTCATGATTAGTGACTTCGACCTGAAAAAGTAAAAAAGCAACCGAAATCACGTCGTTTTGTAAGTGTTAACGAGCCTGAAATGACAAGGGCCCGACGATCTTTTCGTCTTTACACGGTCAGAAAAAAGCTTAAAGGTGACCACCTATTATTTATGTTTAACGAGTCAAGAGGAATAACTCGGCAATATTTTCATATTTAAAACGTCAGAAAAGAGCTAAAAGCAGACCTCCATTTTTATTCTCTTTAACGAGTCAAAAAAAAGGAAAAAATACTCGGCAATCTTTTTATATTTTACGAGTTAGAAAAGAGCTTAAAGGTGACTCGTCCTAGAGGAACGAGTGGTATGAAGGGTAGCAACTTGTTCCGGCAATGGTGGAACTGCTCAAAACATGTAATGGTCAAGAGGCCGGCTAACAAAACCACTCATAACTGCGGTCCCTCAGGAAAGGAAAACAAGCAAGTGAAAGCATACGATCGGCCAAAGAGATGGTGGCGATGGGATGCAAACAACCAAGGCTCATCTAACAGAATTTAGCGGATAAAGGCAACAATCACGAGATGTATAATGGGTATGGGTTCATTTTTACACAAGCTTGAACCATGGAGAACTCTGCTTGGATTTGGTTTCATGTTTACACAAGCTTGAAATGAAAAAATATGCTTGTTATAAGTTCGCATGCCCCCAGCATAATGACGAAAAACGAGGTACATGCCCCCCAAGCTTCATTGCATTCAACAAAGTGGATGGAATGAAGGTTCACTTTCGAGATCTTGGAAAGACTCTACTTGCATTTTACGAGATCTCAATCAAAAGACTCGATTTGGAAAGGGAGTTGTTTCATTTTTTAATGAGGTTGACACAGTAAAAGAACTATCCTCATAACCCTTGTTTCATTTTTTAACGAGCTTGACACAAGATCAGGATCTATGCTCGAACAGACCCAGTTTTATTTTTTAAGGAGCTTGACATAGGAAAGTGAACTATGCTCTGACCAGACCTAGTTTCATTTTTTAAGGAGCTTGACATAGGAAAACGAACTATGCTCCCACCAGACACTGTTTCATTTTTTAAGGAGCTTGACATAGGAAAGTGAACTATGCTCCGAACGAACTTCATCATAATGAACAGGTAGTCGTTGCTTCCAAGAGTGTCACTCCCGATGGAAGGACAACATCTTGGAAGTTAGGACCCAATGCCCCTAGGACACTATGCACGACGACAACATCACTGGATACAAGCACGGGATAAGTAGCCACGTAGTTGACCTGCGGTGGGGCAAATACAACCGGTGGATAAAAACCAGGAGGGGATGACAACTGCGCAAGAGATACCGGGGGACTAAAGAACGATAATTGATCTATAGTGACGATTCTTCCATCGTGTGGAAAGCAAACCACATGGAAAAGTGTAGAGACAAGGCACCCATGGCATAAACATAGTCACGGCCAAGGAGAAGACTGAAATATAAAGCACCTTGGGTAACCAGTACGTTTATATAGACGGTTTTTCCTCCCAAAGTAATAGGGAACTTCAGAAGGATCCCTAATGGTTGACTGGTTCCTCCGTCGAACGCCAACAGATTATGTGCGACCGGCACAAGCTGTGGGGAGCCCAAAGCTTGCCAAGTAGTGGAAGGCATAAGACTAATAGATGCACCCTCATCCAAGATAGTGCCAAGTACTGCCTTATCATAGACATGTACTGTAATCTGGAAAGGCACATGGGATGCAAGGCAAAAAGCAGTCATGTGACTCCAGTCGAAGGAAACGACTGAACTACTTGGTGGGGGAATCGTATGATTGCCCCCTGCTCTAAAGGAACCGAAGAAGGACTCTCGGGATCAACTGGGATAGGAGAGTCGCTTTCAGACTTAGGAGAATCTGACAAGATGAGAAGAACATGAGCATGATTGTCTTCCGAAACAGAGTGATCGACGGGTGGTGAACTCAAGTCGACACTCTTTCCGACCAATGGTTGGTCTGGAATAGGATTAGCACAGCCAGGTTCGGAAAGAGGAGGATGGACAAGAGAAGAATCTAAGTCAATCTCGTTGTCGACAGAGGATCTGAAGAGAGCCTCTAATAACCGACAGGGAGTTGGGGTGAAGAAGTTGTAAGACATTCCAAAACGGCGAAAGCTTTATCCATGAGCGGACAAGGGTGAAGGAGATGGTTGCCTTCACATAGCCTACAGGGGAATCGAATCTTCCCTTCCTTCTTACTATTGCCAGTTGATAGGGTAGCATCGCCATGAGCTTCAAAGGATGATGAGGGGCAAGCCGGATCGTGAGACCATACTTCTAAGATCCTAGGAATACCAAGACAATCACGAAGAAGGTGGTCTCCCTTGCACAATTTACAAGGAAACTTAAACTTCCGCGGAGGAGCAGAAGGAGTTCCGACCTGAGCTGTACTCGGGGCAGTAGCTACACTTTTAGCCTCTCGCTTATGAGACTTCTTCTTCTTCGTCTTCTTCTTCTTTTTCTTAGTCACCTGGTTACTTGAATCCAAACTTTCACCAGGCGAAGTAGAAGATGAGGATGTAGAAACAGGCGAAGAAGGGGAGAGGTCCACCTTGGAATCAACATGATGTTGTTCGGGTGGAGGAATTGATTGACCAGTAGTGGAAACATTAGGGACCACAGAGGTTGAGAACAACCAAACAGGCAACCCAACCATTAACCTAGGAAGGGACAACGTTGCCATGTAAGGAGCACCAATATTCCCAAAAGGAGGAAAATGACCAGGATTCCCATCAGAGGGGATTCCTGGGTTGGTGGACTCTGGAAAAGTTGCCATCAAAACTGAAAATCGCACACAGGGCTTGAAAAAGAGTCAAGACACACAATCAAGCGGCCAACAAGTAGAATCTAATAGGGCATGTGATCGCGGGTGATTTAATTGTAAGACACAAGGACATAACTTGAACTTTTCATCTTTAAAGAGCCGAGAAAAGGACAAAAAGATGACTCTAGTCGCCTTCGAATGTTTAATGAGCTTGAAGTGACAAGTGCTCAGATGAGCCTTTTCTCTTAGGGAGTTCGAAAAGGATCAAAAGTGACTACTCTGGAGAACTAGGCAAAAGGTTTACCAGACAATCCGTAAAACTGCATATACACCTTGGCAATCGTATGAAAACCAATGACTTTCTGTACAGCAGTCAATCTTCCTGAATGCTATGTTCGGTGCGTTACGGGTCGTAAGGCGGCAGACACAGCTTCCTATGGATAAAGGATGATAACCTAGTGGGGTCTCCCCATATACTCGACGGTATGTGGGAGCACAATTCCGTACTAGACCACTATTGAGTCACAGAAGGAGGAATCACCCAACCTTGAGTGGAAACAAAAGTGACTAGGTTTAACGACACTGGAGCATATCTCTAGCCTAGACCTCTAAACAGTGTGTGTTATGTTCCAATGCATTGTTAGATTCATTCAGTTCATTTTAAAGTTGATCTTCGATTATGTTTCAGTTTTCAGGCCTTACCGTATGTAATGTCTCAAAATTTCCTAAATGCAAGCTATATGCCACAATATATCATTTTATTCGATGAATGCTAACTATACGAGGGTTGAGAGCTTTCACACAAACAAAATGATCATAAAACAACCAACGATATCTCTAATGCAGCTAATGGAAATTAAAAAGCTTTTCTTCAAAGTCACTAATCACTAATAACAACGAAAAACTCTAATTCACATTAACTAATCAAGAGCAAAAGAGATTTGTTTTTCTTTTAATGTTGATGGCAAGATGCACTAAACAAACTTTGAGAAACGATAATGAGCAAATTCCACTCAATGCAAGCACAATCAGATCCCTAAATCACAAAGCAGTCCTTCAAAAACGAGAAAAGTCCCAAAGACACAAATGAGCCGTGTAATCTAGGCCCAAAGCGAAACAAAGCGAAGTTTAAGTGAAAAAGAGGTAGGTCACTCAAACAATGCAATGAAATGATTAACAACCATTAAACGAGTGCAAGGGAGCAATCAGAAAGTTGACTGGACCAATAGAAGACCGAAAACACCTCAGGAAGGCTCGACACATAAAGCCACTAGATGCCCTAGGGCTAAAAAGTGAAATCGATAGAGAATGGCAAACACCCAAAGGGTAAAGGTTAAAACCAGTCAAACAAGACTCCAACACACTCAAGCAGTCGAGAAAATGTATCCAAAACAAAGACCAAGCTTAGAAGGCTTAAAATCAAGCAAACTTTAGCAGTTCCCAAGCCTGGTGCGATTGTCAGGTTGAAACTAGCGCCTTTTAAGGATTGGCGCGGGTGGTACATTAACAACTAGCGCCAATTGGCGTGACTGTTAGGCTGAAACTAGCGCCTTTTAAAGATTGGCGTGAGCAATACATTGACAACTAGCACCAATTGGCGTTGCTGTGCCAAAATGAAAAAATAAGCAATCCAAAACCAGACCAATGATACCCAGGTAAACCAAGAGGCAAGAAACAGCAAAAGAAACCAACCCAGAAGGCTGACCAAGCAGGTAAAAATAAAAAAATAACCAAAAAGGCAAGACAAGCTTCCCATTGGAGTCGCCAAATTGTTGAAGAGGTAAATCCCCTCTATGGACAGAGGCGATCCCTACTAGCCTAGACCAGGTCTAGCAACAATCATACAATGCTACAACGCAAGTTCCTAATTGCAAATTAAAGACCAGTGATGAAGGCCTACCTGGATGCCAATGCTAGTGCTTGTAGAAGAGGTGAGACTCCGTGAATGGACACCTGCACATACAAGAAACGACACAAACACAAACATAAAATCCAGCATATGCAACCATATATCAGTTAGAAAGGATATAACTCATCATCATCACAAAGAACAATAAGAGTGGAACCATAACCAATAGTCATTTATTAATAATAATCAAAGAAGAATACAACCATAGTTCTGACGCTAGATTCTCCTTTGGCTGGGTAATCAGCAACACATGTCTTACAAAGCTTATTGGGAATAGGAACAAGCCTCTCTCTCCTTGGTTATTGGACAAGAATCTGCTTACTTGGATTTGGCCTTATGGGAATGAAGAAGGCTCTTGCAGCATGAAGCTCTTGGAAACTTGATAATTCTGAATCTCTGGAACTCTGGAACTAGCTTGCCAAGGAAAATGAACAAGCTTTTATAGATGGAGGAAGGGGAGTTGGGATCATCCACAATAATCATGGGATTGGCTCTATCATCAAGGAAGCTTCCATGAGAGGTGGCAAACCACTTCCTCTCTATGGAAACCCGTAGCCAAACCACCCAACTCAAGATAGATTCAGTCCAGGAATTTGTTAGGATGAATCTTCCACCGTTTGTTTGTTAAAAAACACCACTGATTATGGTTGGCGTGAGTACGACTCTATGAAAGAGCACCAACTGGCACGCCCTCTTTGGAGGATTTCCCCCATTGGTGCGAGGGTTGCACTATGGAACCACGCCAATGGAAAAAAGGCTATTTTTAGGGGTTTTTAGCAAGAGATGTCTTCAGGGAAAATGAAGCTCATGTTCAGGGGAATGCAATGCAAGTGTTTGCAGGTCATGTCACTTCTCATAGTACCAGAATGAGTCCTCCAAGATGCAGGAGAGGGGTAACAGGAATGGTGACAAATTACTGTGTAACACTCCTACTCAAGGCATCTGCAACTTTGTTTGACTTTCCATACCTATACATGAAAACTAATGTATAAATTTGCAAGGATCAAACCCATTTAGAATGTATTTGATTAAACTTGTCTTGGGTGTTAATATATTGTAATGCCTTCTGATCAATAAAAAAAGACAATTTCCTTGGGAAACAAATAATGTCTGCACTTCTTTAAATCCTACACAATAGGATGAAATTATTGATCATATACATAATACTTTTTCTTAGAATTGTTCAAATTCTCACTAAATAATGCTATTGGTTTTCCTTATTGACTCAAAATTTCTCTAATTGTTATCCCATTTTCATCAAAATCAACTTGGAATAATTTATCAAAGTTTGGAAGTGCTAAAATTGGTTTCTCTGTCACCCTCCTTTTCAGATCTGCAAATCTCTTCCATGTTGTTGTTGTTCGTTTAAATGTTCCTTTCTTCATGCACTAAGTAAGAGGTGCACAAATATGGTTGAAATTTGTAATGAATTTCTAGTAGAAGCTTCCCAATCCATGAAAGCTCCTCACCTCAAAAGTATACTGAGGTGTTGGCCATTCCAAGATAGCCTTCACCTTCTCAAAATCCATCTTCATGCCTTCCTTGGAAATCAGAAGTCCCAATTAAACTAGTTCATACTACATGAATGTACATTTCTTCAAGTTGATTAGCAATTTCTTCTCCTTCAACCACTACAACACTTGAGTTACGCATTCCAAGTGCTCCTCTTTGTTTTTGCTGAAAATTAAAATTTCATCCAAGTAAGCTACACATTTGTTTCCCAAGAATGGTTTCAAGACCTGATTCATGAGCCTCATGAATGTGTTTGGGGCATTGGTTAGCCCAAATGGCATAACCAATAACCAACTATGCAAACAATCAATCCTCCATCTTGAAAGCAGTATTCCCCTCATCACCTTCCCTGATTTGGATTTGATGATAGCCACTCTTCAGGTCTATCTTTGTGAAAGATGCAACCCCACTCAAACAATCCATAATATCCTCCATCCTTTACAAATGAAATCGGTACTTGATGGCTATCCTATTAATGGATCTAACATAATTTATATTTCAGGCTATGAATACTTAAAGTGAAGTATTTAAATCTTAATGAAAAATGTTAAAAGTACATTAATACTTGTGTGTGAAAGTTTGAAAGGAAATAATCTACTTTCATTTGATTCATGATATAATTCTTGCATTTATGCATTGACAAAGATTAAAGGTTCTTCTAATGTGCCGCCATTTGTTGACATAACAACAACCTCTCTTTAAAAAAATTCTTGAAAAATTTAGGGTCCCTTATTTCAATACTTTATTTAACTAGTTTTACTTAATAAATGGATTAAGTTTTCAAATTGGTTTTCAAATTGTGTTATTTTCTATAAGTCTTGATATCCCCCATGTCCTAATTTTCTTTCTTTTATTTTGTTTGAATGTGAAATAACCCCTTTATAATATTTTTTACTATTTTATTCCTTAAAATATAAATATCAGTTTATATCGACACATTGACCCTAAACCTTTTCTTTGCAATTATCCACTAAAATATTAAAAGCACCAATTTCTCAATTAAATGACAATCATGAATTATGCCAAATTCCCCATCTTTTCACATTATTTAATAGTAGTTTAAGGGTATCGAAAATTTCTATGAAATAAGAAAAACTCTTATACTTCGATATGGCTAGGTTTATCATACCCTGATATATTTGATATCACGATGTTCTGATATCAGTTTATTAGAGAAGTTATTTAACTCAAACCTTGTGAAACTATGATACTACAATACACCAATATTCCACATCCCTATTCCATATCATTTATGAAAAATATTATTGTCATTTATGTTAAATATAAGGGGAGACTAAAAATGTCCAAGATAAAGAGTGGACAATGAAGATTGTTAGAAATATTATTTTTGGGATTTTGATGCCCATTTTGGATAACCGGTATTTGAAGGAATTTTTACTCAAATTTCCTGGTTCAAATTGGAGCATTAGGATATATGGATGGAAATATTATTTTTATACCTTTCCAATGATATATGACACTCCCTATAACTCCATAGGAATGAGGAGATATGATGGATTTCCTTAGGATGACCCAATGAATTACAAGCAGTTGACCCAGATAGTTTTACAAGTTGTCCCCATAAATAAACATAAGAACACTATAATAAAGGAGATATGAGTTAATTTGAAGAGCGCAAAAGAAACAATATATCTAAGGTTTGTAAGAGGAGTTGAAGAATATTTTTGGGGTGATTTTTGGAGTTTAAAGTTGGAAGAAGAAAATGGGATTTATGGGGTGAATGAGTCATCATGGTATTTTCACTATAAAAACAAATTATGGGATGTTTCAAACCATGAAAATTGAAAGAGATAGAGATATGATCTTCACGTACCTTTAGTTAAATTTTAGATATTGATTCTTTATAATTTCATAGATATCACATGACAAAGTTAGGCTTCTTGAATGCTCCTAAAATATGCATCAAATAGGTCAGCTTAGGATTTTCACTATAGATTTTTTTCTTAGGATGTTTTAGACCATGAAGTGCAGACGATACATACAGAAGATCACCATGTACCAATGGCTCAAATTTCATACCTTGGTTCACCAAATCAAAGGTTGGAATTTCCTTTAAATAGGTTGGCATGTCATGGGGTTGAGTTGTAATGTTAGTGAAATCAAAATATTTATAGGAATCTATCAACCACAGAGAAACCATTATGTCTTGGGCATATAAGTAATTTTCAAATTCCTTTCTTATATCACTAGGGGGTTTAGAGCCTAAGTTATTATTTTCTTTCCCAACCTATGATTTGTAATTTCTTCTTTGATAAACAAGCATAGGCTTAGGGACTTGAATAGTCTCACCTCGAGAGTTTGTTCTTGTAGAGTATATTCTGTGTTTTATTGTTGTGGAGTAACTAGATGAGTCTTATAAATTTAGTTGTATAAATCTCATTACAACAAAATACAAAATAAAACTTACCTGACAAATGTCATTTTAATAACTAGGAAGAAAGACCTCCTCCTTGGTAATAACACCAAAAAAGGTTATTGTACATATTAGCAACCTTATCAAATTCTAGTCAAGGTGATAAATAATAAGCATGTAGGAGTTGCATCTACTATCTTTTCAACACAATCTCCTCTCACTTTAGGCCAACTCTTGAAAATTCCATGGGGGGTATCCCTATCTATAGACACCTCACAAATAATATCAAGGAATAAATGCCTAAACAAATATGCATAATGAAGTTGAGGAGTTATATGAAACAAATTGTTAAGTCTACTATATGAGGTGAAACCAAAGAAAATGCAAACCAACAAAGAAAACTCATTCAAAATACTAAATAAATCATTATGTTTGATGCTTGAGGGTGAGGAAACGGTACAAATACCACATTATATGAATTTTACTTGATTTCCACTTGATTTGTAGCCTAATTTGGACAAGATTACCATTACACTTACATATATACAAAGGACCAAAAAAAAATAGATATACCATAGCTAGTGTGTTTTTGAAGCAACCCAAAGGTTTATAAACACACTAGGATGATGGTTCCTTGGGTGTTTGATCTTAGAAGATTAAACATAAATCAAAATGAAACCCAACAATGGTAAAAATGCAAGTAATCAATAAGTTACAATCATCTAACCTAAACTTGAATGAATTAGGGATCAAATCCCCTTTAGGGTAAAAAATGAAGGGTTCCCTAATCAAGATGAAACTTATTTTATCACTTAGGGAAGATTTATTTACCTAAAATATTGATGATTTGTAATAAAAAAACTTCAAAAATATAATTGTGGCTTTAGGGGATAGAATTAACTTCTTCCCTAAAACCATATGCAAGGAACCTCACCAATCTTATTGAAGATATGTTGTAAATAAAATTCAAACTTGTGAAGACACTTTCAAAACCTTCAATTTGATGTTAGATAAAACTTCAGGGTACAAATCAAGATGATGATTTTACTAGGGTCTTTAGATCTCAACATTGCACAAATTCCAATAAAAAGTTGTCTAGATTTGAGAATGTAATTTGTTAACCTTTTGTCAAATAATAAATAATTTGTTTTCCATAGTTTACTTTTTATTTTTGATGATTAGACTTTTATATTTTATATTTTGATGGTTTTTATGTAATATAAATAAATAAAATGCAAGATAATATTTTTGTTAAAAAATGGTTGATTGTTGGATTAGGGATTAAGCACCTTATCTCCACTAGGGCTATTGGGGTCAAGAAAAATGCTCATTCTTATCCAATTCTTTTGGATTAAGGTAAAGGGGTAGAATGTGAAAAGTTAGAATTACCCCTTTGTCTAATTAAGACAAGATATGGAACCAAGCCTTATTAGAAGGGATCCCTTTTATGGTGGAAGCCTTCAAACCTAAGATCAATTGTGGAATGAAATAAAATCAAGCCCTTGTTGATGGACCTTAAATCCTTACCTCACACCCACAAAGGTGAGGTGAAAGATAAACCCTATATTTTTGTAGGATTTAAAATTTCATAGTTAATTGTTGTAAACAAACTCTAATAAAATAGAAAAGGCGCAATAGAAAACACACACATTAACATAGAAATTTTACCCATGGCATCCATAAATTGCCAATTCATTTATCTTGGATTAGAATAAAACCATAGTTCCTTAATTGAAAATACAAAACCATGGGCTAAAGTGCCATGTGTTACGAAATTGCTAAAGGAAAAAATTATTTGCTCAAAAATGCAAAAATAGATGTAAAGAACCACACAAATGTTTTTAGAGGGTGTTAGTCTTGAACCTACCATGCGAGGGGGATTTGCCCCA